>JANHAO010012821.1:0-16165 GCA_026873985.1 Saraca asoca | reverse complement strand
AGCCTGGGGCTTTTAAAATATTTTGGATTTTTCCCTGTTTTGGCAAACTACATTGTTACCATTTTATTACCCGCTTTAAATGGGCCCTTCTGATCACTGGTCTCACTATGCCATCCTTTTTTTCAACAATAATACAAAGTTTGCCTCTCTTCAACAAATTTTTAATTGGCTAATTTCTTCTCCAAGAGATGTCAAATTAGACCACTCTGACTCGTTTCTCCAGCACAACATATTTCATTTTCATAAATTCCATTAGAAGGAAAAAAAAAAATCCAAGAATTTCATAGGAGAAAAATCACGCGAACACAAATCTATGGGGATGAAACAACCTTTTCCCTTGATCAAGTGCTAAAGAAAAAAGAAAAAAGGTGTATGTTATACAACTAATCAGTCATTGAGCAAAGATGAAATGGTCAAATCGGTTTCTTCATTTTAGAGGAAGAAATGAAATATAAATTAGGATGGAGTCTAGGACAATAACAATGTCTCTTGTCCGTACTGGAGGGAAGAGAGTTGAAAAAGAATATAATAGACAGGCTTTATAACATAGTGCCAAAACAATTGCTTCTTGTAAAGTGCTTTAAATCTCTTTCATCCACAATTTCTTTTCTTCCAAACCGGAGAAAGAATTAGTATATTCTCCAAATTTTTCTCTCTACTTTCATACTCCTATATTGAATTTTGTATGCATGCATGTGTGTCTCATGCACATTTATACATATATTTGTTTTGTGTGTGTTGAAACTTGGAAGTATGAAGCTCATGCAAGAAAAAACATAAATCATAGACACTGGTTTGAGACAAGTTGGATTTATAAATTGATCCTCAGACAATTCTAATCATGAAGTTTCCAATGCATGCTTTCAAAAAACTCCACTCAGATAATTTTCAATTTATCAGGAACAGTACCTGAACCAAAAAAATCTGGTTTTTCTTTTTCCTTACTGAATAAACAGTATATAATAATGAAATAGGAGTCCAAGGATAACCCAAAATGGCTATTAGATTACCAAATTGATATGTGTACAGGAGAGGCAATGAATCAAAGGCAGAGGGTATTTATGGAATTGAACAATTATTTGTGTTCATCTGCAAATATCATGGGACCAACTTCTAAAACGTCAGCAAGAGCCCCTATGGAGCATGACAGAAGAATCTTCATTACTGTTTTAGCTTTGTCTTTTGTTTTCCATATATTTCATGAAAGGAAGGAAATTTCATTTTTTTTTCTGTTTTAACGATTGCTTAATATGATTAGAGTCTGATCAGGGAACAAAGAACTTGGACCTTTTTGTAAAGGCATTCCACAGCTTAGTAAGGACAGATATATTCCATACCCTCTCTCTCTCTTTGTCAGTGAGTGCGTGTACTCTTCTAGTTAGCTTTTCCTTGTAGTTTTTTTGGTTCCATTGTTGCACCCACCAAGAAATGACAGGAATGAGTACTATATTCTTAGTTAGACTCTTCAGCCAGCAAAAAGATCAATACAAAGTATAAGTAAGAAATGCTATTACAAAAAAAATTAAATGGACTCCTACATAATAAAATGTGAAGAATAAAAGGTTTTGCAGTTATAAATATCCTTAATCAAATATGAGAACAAATATGTTATAAGCAATAGAAGCATGATAAGGTGCTCAGATATCATAATTTTTATTAAAACAAAACAAGAAACATGCAGTTAAGATCCTGAAGAAACTCAATACAAATATCCAATTGGGTTAATAGCTTTTTACAGTAGTCTGTGAACTGATACCATATCACTCTCTCTAACTAATGATTTACAAACAGTAATCCTTCAGAAAGTAGCGTTGGTCCAGTCACTTGAAAGACAATAGTGAAATTTATCGTCTACTGCAGCTCCTGAACTCTGGAGTAGTGAGATTATGACTAATGAGAATGACAATCATGCAACTTGCAAAAGCTTCTGAATGACTCCTACACAAAATCTTATAAAAAGAAGAAGAAGAAGAAGAAGAAGAAGAAGAAGTTGCTAATCTAATAGTGGTTGTTCTTTTGCTAAATTTATCAGTGCACTCTTCAGTTTCTACAACTAGGTACGTCACTTGGATTTCCCTTTGCAAGAGACAAAGTCACATTTAGAATCTGACTTGCAGCCTAGCTAGTAGTCATTCTCTTCCAATTCAGAGAATACTCCATATTCAATGTTTCCAACAATTTTCTAAAAAAATTACAGAAACCAATTATGAGCCAGACTAAACTATATTTTTTTTTAATCATATAGCCTGCAACAATAACCAATTAAAAGAACTATCCGCTAGTCAATAGTTTAGTTTTTCAAATTTTTATGGTATTCAAAATGCATTTTGCTTCTGCAAATAGTAAATGCACCTACTTTTTCTAGGAGCCTTTTATAAATGGGAATGGGTCAAAGGGTGTCTTACTACCAATTCAACTTAACAATTGGATCTATTCAACAGTTAACACCCTATGCAATTAAGTTACACTACATACCAATTCCAAATGAATTTTTCTTAGAAAATTCTAACATTTGATTTGCTATGTACATAAATTTAAGAGGAGCAAGCATAGCGTGAGGTTGAAATAAAAATATGAAAATCAGTGAACATGTTGATAATGATAAAAGTCTGAACGGAAATATTAAATTGCAGCAATGAATATATAATGGGAATGGATATATTTGAGAGAGAGACCTCTTACATTTTGAGTTATCAGTGGATAACATCAAAGTTGGATGGGGCTCTCATTGTTTTCAGTTTGTGAGAAAAAACCAAAGGTAAGCAGCCAAGTTGAACCAATCGCAGACGTCGCTGGTGCTTTTGACGAATCACAGTCGCCCGCAATCGCCCACTTCCACTTTGATTGCTTCTTCATCTCTTTCTTGGATTCCATTCACACCATGAGTAGTGACACAGCATGTGAAAAAATTTTCGACAGCAAAAAAAAAAAAAAAGGTTTCTAACCCTTGATGCTCTTTTCATACACTGAAAGAAAACCTCTCACTCTCACCATTTAATTGGACTGGATTTTTTCTCTGTAACAGAGCGACCTTGCAGTTGCAGATCTCTTCACTCCAGCTCTCTCTATCTCTCTCTGTCTCTCTCTATTTGATTGCACGCCATAAACCAGAGCCATGGCAGTGGTTATTGACTAATTCACTAATTAAGTTTCATTTTATACTGGGCGCTGTTAATGTTGAGACCCGAGACCGTGAACCCCACCTCCGTCTCTATGGAACTACACGACCCTAATTACAGATTTACCCTTCGGTCATGTTCCAGTCAAGTGAAAATAATCTGAGTAAATTCACTTTGAGTTTTACCCACGATCACATCAATTTTATCTATTAATTTCTATTTAATTCAATTTTATTATTTAATTTTAAAAATAAAATAATATTAAACTTCTATTAATAAAATATATTAAAATAAAAAAAAATCTTATTATAACAATATTTGATCCTGATGAAAATTTAAGGTAACAAACTACTTTTATTTATTAAAATTTTTGCATCATTAAATAAAATTTCTATTTATATTTTCTATACATAACATTATCTCTGTATCACAAGGTCTTCACACATCCCTACAAACTAGTGCTTCCCCAATCTTACATAGAAATTATTTTTATTTAAAGTTTATTCAGATTTTTTTTATCATTTTAACAAACTCTGTTAATAAAAATTTAACATTGCTTTATTTTTTAAAATTAAATGGTAAAATTGAATCAATAAAAACGTAAAATTAAAATTTAAGTAAAATTAAAATTTAAGTGAAAGTTAGAGGGTAAAAAAATAAATTTTAGCCTTAATTATTTAAGCCTATTTGATAATTAAATAATTACATCAGTTATTAGTTTATTGCATTAACAATAAGTTTATATAAAAAATATTTCATAAAATTATTATGAATTTTTATATATAAAATAATATATAAAAATATAAGTATATTTTATAATTTATGTGAGTATTATTTTATTTTAATAATATTTAGATTTAAATTATTATTTATTAAATTTTTAAAAAAAAATAATTATAATTTATTATATTTGTTAATTTTTCTTTAAAAAATAAATAATTATATTTTTTCTACTTATTATATTTTTTAAGAAATAAATAATTATAATCTATTATTTATTATATTTTCTTTCAATAAATAAATAAATAGTTGTAATTTATTATAAATTTTTTCAAAATTAAATAATTTTAGATAAAAATAAATTTATTATTATTATTATTGTTTACGTTATCATTTCTTATAAATTGATGATGAGGAGGAAAAAATAATAAAAAATTAAATAATATATTTAATATATGTATTAATTAAAAAATAAATTATCATAAAATTATATTTTATACATATTTCTTATGAAGATTTTTTTATATATTAAAAATAAAAATGTTAAAAATTAAATTGATAAGACATAATAATATCTTTTTATACACTAAATATTAAATAAGTGATTAAAAAACTGAATTTTATAATTTTTTAAGATTGATGTTTAAAAAAACAAAATAAATAAATAATCATTTATCAAATATTCAATCTAATTCCTCGTATCAATTAAAGGAAGCTATTTTCCAAGCTGTCCCGTAACCCTTACAATACACGTGATTTTCCAACTAAATTCTGAAAAGATTTCTACATTGAATTTAGTTTAAGTATTTTTCAAAATGAATTAAAATTATCCTTTTCACTGGGATTGATCATGATGACAGATTTATTTATAAAACATTATTATATGCTTATTTTGGCACATTAAATTTATTTTAAATTTACTAAATGAGCTATTCTTTTTCATCCTTGCTGCAACAATCCTAGTAATAGATTCACATATTTACTACTTCAAATGTCTGGAAAAAGATTACGAAAAAAGAAAGAAAGTAGAATATTAGACATCCAAATTCTCGGATAGAACAAATTAGATTGAGGTGTCAAATTTTACGTTGTCACCTTAAAAATTTTATTACCTTCAATTTTAACATTTAAAAGAAAAATAAAATCATTTTAAAATACTTTCAAAAATTGTGAGGTAAATCAATAATAAAATCTTCTAAATACCAAACTAAGATTTCATATTTCTTTCAAGGATTAAAATATTACTTTGAACAAATAATTCTTATCTATTCATTATCATTAAAGTTGTTGGATTAGTAATATCAACGCGTAATAATTGTAACTAACCCAAACATTATATCTTTCTCTTCTTTTTTTTTTTTATTTTGTATTGTTGAGAGTTTAATCCGACACTAAGATGCAACTAATGTTCAATTTCAATTTAGAATACATGAATGAGATGCTGCTTCTACTTCGTCAATCGCTCTTGAATTGTTACAAAAGTAATTTAAAAATATAAATAAAAGAATTGTTGTGTAAATTAAAAAACCACAAGTAGCATTTAATTCATGTTGTTAGAAGTACTTTTCTCTGTGTTACAACGGATATCGTATACGGATACGAGAAAATATAGACACAGATATGAGAATATGATATTTTTAAAAAATATAGGATATTAATACGTGAGGATATATATAAATAATAAAAATATATTGATATATTTATAAATATTAAAAAATATTATATTTATTTATAAATATATATACTGTAATTATTATTATTTTTATATAAAAATAAGTACTCATAATATTAAATAATAAAATATAATAAATAATAACTTAAAAATCAAATTTGATACACATGTTGAAATAGGGAATGTGTGTCTGAACTTTTTAAAATTATAGATAATATCTTAAAATCGAGTTTGACACGCGTGTCGAAATAAAGAACGGGTGTCTAAATTTTTTAAAATTATAGACATTGTCCTAACATATTTCATATCAGTGTCGATGAATATCGATATCGAAAACAATATTGATACATTGTTTTTCCTATTCTGTTGAAACAATTTTGCGCTGTTGAATAGTTTTATCAATACAAAATTTTGCCATTCCTTTTGAATTTAAACTATTAATTTGATAAGTAAATAATTAATTATATTTGTTTTGATTAATTTAATCTTACGCATTACTCCCTTTAAAAAATTAAATTGAATAATTTACAGGAGCTCATAATTTTTTAAAGAAAACTTTGTGTTACTACTTGCCAAAATTAAAATTCATTTCTTATGTTTAAATGTTGTGATATATGTAATAATGAGACATTAGACTAAAAGAATTAAAATGTTGCTTTAATTAAATTATGTTTTCTCAAAAAAGAATCTTAGAAAAAGAGCAAATGTGGAGTCAAATCCTAGACAAATTATTAAAAAAATATCACATATATATATATATATTATATTTATAACAGGAGCACACAATATCTTAAATTTCAACTCAAGATATTAAAGAGATAACATTTTCTTTTACTCACACCCCGTCGAAGTATTGACTCCCGACTTTTTTTTCTGTCCGCCTGATTATAATATGCATTTTTATTTTATGAAATGATGATTAATTGTTATTTTTATTATTTTTATATTTTAAGAACTAAAAATTAAAATTTTAATTCATATAAAATTTATAAAAATAAAAAATAAAAATAAATTAATAATTAAATTTTATTTATGAAATAAAAACAAAGAGAAATATTATAAATGATCATGTCGCAAATTATTTTTGCACCCATTATTTGGAATTTTTCTGGATGATTAAGGGCATTGGGACCGCCTGCAGCCTCAGACGGACATGATGTGACTTCTCATAATCAACGGCTGAGCTTTTCCTACTAGTGAGCGTGTTGACACTGTGCATGTCACGTGGCCTGGATTGAACGAGCCAATCAGACTGAAGCTGCCACGTGGGAAGCAGAGAAATGGACGCGAGGTAGGCAGGCCGAAAAAGCCTGCATAAGGCGTCTATGCTTGTGGCCCAATTAACCCACTGACCCCATCCCCTCCAAAAATGGTCCTTTTTTTTTTCAATTTATTTTCTTGTGGCAAAAAAATTTACAAAACAATGAAATTATTTATAATGTGATAAAAATGATCATTTTTATACTTTTTTTTTTCCAACGTGAAAGATAATATACAATCTATAATAAATTTATTTCACTTTTTGAAGATAGAATTCCCAGCACAATGAAAAGAGTACACGAAAAATTCCACTAAAACCACATTATAGATTTACTTTGGACTTTATTTATTTTAAAATAGTGAAGGAAAGTTTAGATATTGGACGGGTTGGTCATTTCAAGGAATTCATTAATTTTTCTAAAAGTTTATGGTGATACTTATAAATTATTTAATATCTTAAAATTACTAACAAATTTTAAATCTTTATTTGAGGGATAAAAATTAACAAATATAGAAACAGAAAATAAATCATGTCCATGACACATTAAGTAAGTGAGATTAGACTCAGTTAAAGTGTAAGATACATTTTAGATAGTAAAATAGATTATCACAATTGTTTAATGAGAAAATCAAGATTTAAAGTTTAATAAATAACAAGAAAACGTGAAATACCTAAGAAAGAATGGAATTGAATTACAAGAGCTTGTAACTCATGTATACTCTCCATTTTATTCTTGAGCACCCTTCAAATTCTAAATTCAAAATTTATTTTAATTTGTTTTAAATTAGAAAATAAATAAATGAAAAAGAAAAAATAAAATGTGTCCATTAATTTTGTATTTTTAAAGAAACCCAGTTCTACTGTAATAATAAAAACTTCAAATCATATTTTGTTTGATAAATTAAAATCTTAAAATTTCAACTAAAATGAATGCTAAAATTTTTGAAAAAAAAATATTCGTCAAAACTTAATGTTATAAGAATAGTTTTTTTTTTTTTTCATTATTTTTCTGAACAAGTATAGACACGTGGTCTGCATTATTAATGGAGAAGGTAAGATCAAATTGTCATTTATGAATTTGAAATGCAGCGGCTCATACCCTTTGGCTTCCCCTATTAACCCTCCAAATTGTAATGTCGCTTTCGGCTATGAGTGGGCATGGCGGTGGGACCATTATTGATGTTCTAATCTGCCACCAACACCACCAACTTCCCCTGTCTCTCTCTCAGATAAATGACATAGACAATGACACATAAAAGAGTGGAGTGAGAGTGCAAGGAAGCCTGAGCTAATTCACAAGAGCACAAGAAAAGTCAAGGGAGAGAATTTTTTTATTATTATTAATTTAAGAACCCATAACTCTTTCAATTATTTTTAGTTATACTTGGATGCATCCTTGAAGAAAATTATCTCGATACCTATTTTTATAATTTTCTTAAAAATATTCGTCATAATTTTATAATTTCTTATGAAATATGTACAAGATTTTATGTAAAAATTAAAAAAAATATATATAAATTTTATAACTTTTACGTTACCTTGAATTTATGTATACATTTAATGAAATTAATTTCATGTGAATAAATGTAATAGTAAAGTCAATTATCATTTGAATTATATAAGTTTGTGAAGTATGATGGAACCACCAAATGCAGAGACCATATGTGTGATGGTTTTGAATAACAAGTTGCAACCAATAAAAGGAAGGGAAAAGCAATCCTTCATGTGAAACATTAAGGGGATTAAAGGGACCTTGCCTTCTTCTGAGCTTTCTTCCGTTCTGATACACCCACCATACATTGGGGATAACTACAACAAATGATAATTGCAACCCTCACACTTCTGCAGTTTTGTAATATGTATTTATGTTAGGGTTCACTGTACAGAAATTTTTTTTTTAAAAAAGGATTATATTATATTATATTATGGTCATTTTGTCATAATCCAGCACCATGGATGGAGATATATGCCTGCATGTGGCTTTGCTAAAAGTTGGTGTGGGATTAGTGATTGGGGAGTGGTAAAAGAGAGGTGATACAAGCATCAAAGTCACTTAAATGCATGCACATGATATTGATGAAGAGAGTTATTATTATTATTATTATTGATCATGACATGCATGCATGCCAAAGTAACAGATGCTTATGTGCATGCATTCATAAAAATCTGTGTGCTGTCATTTGAAAATTAGCCGAGCCAAATAGGATTCAGCTGGCTAAATTTGAAAAATTAACCGTCTTTTTAATCAAATTCCTTTAACCTAGCTTAAAACGTATCAATGTTACGTCCATTCTCTTATATTCAATCTTATATTTATATTCTAAATCTTACTAGTTTATAAGAAAAGATGAATAGATAATTGGTTAAGAATATCAATTATCAATAATTTTCTTACAATTACATATATAATAAAATTTTTATTAAATTAACATCGTCTATGTTAATGTGTGTAATTATTATAAAAATTTGTGAATGGTGATGATGCAATTAGCAATGTTGTGTATATTTTCACCCTAGGATTTGAAGCTCAAGTCTGCACCATCAATCTAACGTGATTTCTTGGTGCAATTGCTTGAAAATTACAAAAATTGTTTCAGAACACATTGGTCCCAAACACAAGATCATATTTAGCGCAAGTAGGGTGGTCCAAAACCAGGACAAGTTCAAATTTGACTTTGTTACTCATATATATTATGTACTGATACAATGTTCTACGTTTCTGTTGTCCCCAAACATTTTATCGTTGCAAATCTTAACAAATGTTTTCAAAAGCCTGCTGCATTTGCATGTTTCTTGCCCACCTTCCTCAACGTTACTGGTACCTTGCTAGCTTCGGATGGTCCTCTGCTTGTCATGTTTCTCCCAGTCATGGTCACAGCTCTCTGCTAGCTTGTGGCCCTATGCTATATTTTTACTGAGAAAAGATAGTTGTATCGGTAAAACTATCATACCACTCACACACAATAATAGAAGAAAAATGGATCCCATCAATTATTATAGGTTATTTTTTTGAGTTCTGTTTCATTTTTACTATGTAAGAACAGTATGAAAATATCACATGTATATTTCACATTCTCTTTTCAATGTATTAGTAATGTTAATACACAAACAATTTTTGTACACATTTCTTTAGATCATTTCACAGACTTAAATTCAATTAAAAAACATGATCATGTGTGAAAATTGTGTAAAGAAAATTTGTGCATTCAAAGATAGAATAGAGGCATTTCAATATATTTGGACATCTGTATAGCTACAGCAACAAATTTGGATCAACATACACATACATCTTCCAGTTTGTATACCCCACAGACATTTTCAATTGTCACCTTTGAATCTAAATTTCTTACATATGCTATCCTGCTGCAAACCAAAATTGTGTACTAATGCATGAAAATCAGAATTTCCTGCCATTTCAATTCTCAAAACGTCTGAACCAGTCAGTTATGGTTCTGGCAAGGATTTTAGTCTCATTCAAAGACAGAGACTTAAGCCCTTGAGCGATGGCATCTGCCGGAGTATACAGATCACCAACTTGCCATCTTGGTTCCTGGTTTCCCAACACAACGGGCGAATTATGAAAAAAAGATGAAAATGAAAAGTTAAGGTTAAATTCCCTGTAAGGCTTTCATGAGGAAGACATTTACAAGAAATTATCACTGCTAAGTTTTAACTCTATTCCTACACAACACAGCTAGGGGAAATCATGCCTAATGTGAAAAATACTATGAAAAAGTTGACATTATAAATGCAAGAATGACCATTTCTTCTGATCAGAACAAGATCGTGCAATGGAGCACACAAGAGCAGTGGAAAACATTTTTAAATATTGACGTTGTGGACCTACAAAACTTATGGGCAATATATTAATGCTTTAACAGTTTAACGTGTGCAAGATGTGGTCTCAAATTCTCAGGATATATTTTAATTAAACAGTTTATGTGACCAACAAACTTGAAAAATATAATAAAGGAAACTTAGAAAAGAATAAAGATGCAAGCCAAGAAAAACTCTTTCTGAAGAAAGAAAAATCCATTTGATTTCCTTTTCCCTTTACTATTTCTTCACCATTTTATCAAAATGTTAATGTACACAGCTGAGTTCCTGCCACGATGAGGCAAATATTAAATGGTTTAAATTTATGAAAGTGAATGAATTTACTGCTATGAGAAAGGATGACACAAAAGAGTTTCACCTGTATGCATGGTGTGATGTGGTTACCATTTAGTTGTACTTTTTCTAGTGTCCCGCCAAGAGATTCCACACGAGGCTTTAGAGTTTCTTCAAGAATATCTGTCTCATCAATTGTGTCAAAATTGAATTTCACCTAGAGACAAACCAATACACACATCAAATATCTTATCAATGCCATCTATATATGAACAAGTTCTAGAAAACATGGCACTGCACAAACCAGCAGGGAGTGTTGCACATTGTATGATCTTTTAAAGCAATCACGGTTTTCAGATGGCGTTGGCTTGAACTCTGATACCCCTTGTGTAACCTGAAAGATATGTATGCATCAAGGAACAGAAACCTACAACACCATTGGGGTAAAACAAGCAAGTCTTAAGGCATCATAACAAAACCGGCCTTGCTCAAATAGGGTTTTAGACTCATGAATCATTATTAGTTATTCAAATAACACAAATAGACATCTAGAAGAAACAATTAAGGCAGCACTTGCATTTAGTATAAGTATAATTAACTAAAATAATTGATTTAGGAATGGTCGTATTTGCATACTCTATGCACAGGTAAATAGACATCACAAAACAATAGATAACACAATATCCGATAGCAGGCATTTAGATTTAACAAATACCTCATTCATTACTGATGGCAACTGATCAACAAATTTAGTCACTGAAGCTAACACTTCCCTTTCACTTTCCTGAACCACCGATCCAATGGTATCCAGTATTGTCTTCCATGCATCTCCTATATATGGGTGGAGAGTTAAAAGTAATAGGCCATCAGAGATATGCATATTCTTATAGTCAGTATACTACTTGCAGAAAACATGCAGATACAGTGAATTTACTCTATGATCTAATAGAACACATCAAGGAAACCAAGATAAGCTTTAAGGCATCCTCAATATTGAAATACGTTCCATTTATAATCACCTGATAACCAGTAAGATGATGAATGAGTAGGATCATATAAGATTAAGCATAAAGCTACCTGAGGCACTTCTGGCCATTGAGTAAACAGGATTTGCTTCCACAATAGGCATCATCTGGCTGACTGCAGGACCCAACTGCAGAGAAGGAGTGTGAAATCACAATTTGAATGAAGCAAATTAAAATCCATGCCATATCAGAAGTATGGATATGATTATTAAGACCTTTTTGCAATACAACTATGTGACAAAAAACTGTCTCCAGATTTCTTTTAAGTGGAATGTGAATTGATAATTTTAAATGCTTTTAAAATCTTAAGATATGTAGGTGAGTAATACAAGTAAAACAAAGTTTACAAGCCAACAATGTTACATGGCATTTGGAGAAGACAGTTCTTAAACTCTGTTCCCATGGACTAGGACAGATAAGGGTTTCTAGACTCCTTATGATAAAAAAAATAAATCCACACTCAGGTGCCCGTCCAACATATTTATTTCCAGTCCATTTTATCCAGAAAACTATTTTCATGACAAATTAATTTATTTGTGCAATGTCCTCAAGGTGAAAAGCTGAATATCAAGAATGCCTGAGCAATCCAATGAATATTTCTCTGACGAACAAGGTCCATTTACAAATCATATGTCAAGAAAACGGAAAAAAAAAAAAATTTATACTCATATAATCTGTGTCAAACAATCATCCACAATATTCTAAACACTAGAAGTTACAGAACTTTATTTTAACTTTACTTTCATATGAACGTCCTATACCTTGATTATAAAAAATCAGCACTCAGAAATCCTATTATTGCATCATCTAACAGTCCATGATAAATTGCATTATCAATTCATCACTCAATAGGATTAAGATTAATACCTGCTCAAAGTAAGGGACTGCCTCCGTTGCTGGCCTGTTGTTGTATGAGATTATGGCATTAGCCTTCCACAAGAGATACATAGCTTTTGTCATACTCTTCCAAGTTTCTATAAATTTTATGAAAGTAAATGAAACTTATACAATCTGTTTCATAATTCCACAAGCTAGTATACATAATAGAACAAAATATACTACTCTTTGGATTGAAAAAAGAAAAAAAAAAAAGTCGACACCATGCTGTGCAATGTGCATGAATAAATACAGTCTTACTGCAGCTAAAGATAAAATAGAAACCTTGGGTATTTTCTCAGAGAAATAGCTTCCTATGAGTAACTGAAGAAGAGCACCATAGCTGAAAATTAAAACAGGAATCATATTAGTTCCTTGCCATTGCTTCCAGTAAGGTTGATGCTCAATAAACCACATACCTATGGCCAACAGAGAAAAGAGGAAGATCTCTAATCTGGGAAGGTGACAAGCTGGCTTGAGGAAACCCCGATGTCAGAATGGTATCCAAACAAGTGTGGAACCTCTCATATACTTGTTTGGCAGCTTGAGAATGGTTAAAGGTCACATTATGAGGCACAACAATAACAAGAAAACCTTCCTTAGCTAAACATTCAATCAGGTAGCTGCAATTTGCAAGTTAAATGACGAAAATCATCATACCAATCCAACTTACAAAAAAACACTAGAAATGACCGGTGATCAGTCTGTAAAAAATTCAAATTTCGAATTTAAAGCAAATGGGCAGAACAGAATACCCGTAGGTAACTTCAGGAACAGCACCAATAAAAGCACCACCCAAGAATTTGATTATAGCCCGAGGTCTGACGCGTTTTGGTGCAGGCGGTATTACCAAACAGGAATCCACTTTAGTGTACAATTTGTTATCGATTTTGTTACCGCTGTCTCTGCCTATATACCCATCAAAGACCATCTTTGGAGTCCTCGCCACCATTCGGAGGCTTCGGGGTGGAGACAGAGTCTGAAAATGGAAGCATTTATCGAATTTCTTACGTGGGTATCTGAATCCATCGAACTCGGATGAAGTTATGGTCTTCTTCGAAAAGAATGTGCATCTGAAATCTGAGCGTAATACGGTGGAGGTAGTAAGCTCCATTACTGGATTACTTTGATGCTGCGAGGGCTGTTAGCAACAACTGACTGTTTCCGTATTTTCGTTAGTTTGTTTGTAGTATCAATGGATGCTGTGTGAGAACTGATGACTGACCAAGATTTTTCTTTTCCGGTCTTCAGTGTATGTTTAAGATTAGGCCACGATGTTGAGGTCTCTTCCGGTTACTGAGAAAAAGCAGAAGCCCAACAAGTTATTTGGGTCGACAAATCCATTGATTGAGATTAGAGCTGTTTCAATGTTTTGGGTCTCTAACCCAACACCATCACAAAGCCCAAAAAATTTGTCTTTGTATTTTCTCCTTGCTCTTATGAGAGCAATTTTTTTTTTTAAAAAAAAAAACATGGTGAAAATATTGTATCATTTGAAATGTGACCTCAAGAGAAAAATATTTACAACTTTTTAAAAGTGAAATCTGAGATAAATTTTGAGCACGATATTTTTTATATTTTTCAATTTGTATTATATATTTTCTTTTTCTTAAAGATTGTAGAAATTCTTTTTGCAAATGTAATATTTGCCATGAGGAATAACAATATAAACAAAAATATAATAATTTAGAAAATAAATTATAACTATGTTATTCACGGAACAGGTGTTTTAACTGCAAGAGCCCATGTACCGTGCAACACTTAACAAGTAGCTGTTCTATGAGTTATTAACTTAAAAATTGAAAATTGATAGGTTAATTGATTGTAAAAATGTTTGATAAAATTAATTCTTAAACTCATTCATATATATATATATATATATATAATAACATGATAATATTAATATATATGTGAAATAAATTAATTTATGTTTATTTTGACATTAAATTATATTAATACAATTATGATATTTAAAATAAGAATATGATTATTTAAAATTTCATTAATTATATTTTATGATATCACATATTTATTTATTTACTTATTTTTTATCTATCTATATTGAATTAATTGGTATAGGTAAAAAATGTAATGATGTGTAAGTATTTTTTTATCCCTTTTATCTTTGTGGAAAAAGAATAACAATTGAAAATAATATAATTAAGATATGGATTGTGAATGAATAAAAGAAAGGGTAAATTTGAAAGAAAAAAAAATTGAAAGCTCTTTTTAAAAAATATAGAATCTACTTTATTAAAACAAAGCCTTTTTTTTTTTTAAGTTAACTCACCAAATGCTTTTAATATGTTAAAAAGAATTTTAGTTAATTAAGTTAATAAACTAAAAATTAACTTTTTAAACGTAACAAACACATTCTATATAGTTTTAGCACAAAATGCATGAAGAATTTTGCAAAACTAGAATTTGTCCGGTGCATCTGCAAGAACTTATTCTACTTTTGATATATTATTATTTATCCACCGTGTTATAAAAAATATTTTAATTTATACGTATGTTAATCATAAATTATTTGATAAATAATAATTGATATAATTAATCAATTTTACGATAAAGTTTCACGGAAAATATTCATTCAAATTTTAAATTAGGGTTTTTTGCTTTATGGAAGTTTGCCACGAGGAATAATAATATAAACATAAAAATATGATAATTTAGAAAATAAATTATACGTACGTAATTCACAGAACAATTGTTTTAACTACAAGGGCCCATGTACCAACCAAGGCCTTAATACATAAGTTTATGTAGTTTTAACACAAAATGCATGAAGAAATACTTATCATCTGCATTAATTTATAGTAATTAATAATTTTAAATCCACGCTCAAAAGTAAACATGAATTTATAATCATATCATCTAATAAAAAATACAGACTTTACATTGCATCCAATTTTTTTTAAGATGATATTAAAATGAAAATAAAAAATAAGATATAGGAATATTAGAAAAATTGTAAAATAAAGTATAAGTCCAATGTGCATTTTTTTTTTTTTGTTGAAAGAGGTCAGGTGCACATTCCCTCTTGTATAACGACCAGTTGCAGGATCTTACCAAATCCAGTAGACGAAAAGAATTTGAGTTGAAACAAAAAATATTATAAATAAATGATTCAAATAAAAATAATATGAACTAATATATTGAAAGAAGTGGTTTATTGTCACGACCCAATTCCAGGTCCGTGACTGGCGTAGAAGATCGCCCGTATGAGACCTCCTACAAGCCTAACTATATATTTTGACCCTTAATTTTCTGTTATTCCTGTCGAAAATTCGGTAAAGTTTCCTCTATAATTTGGACACCGAGGCTCAAGGCCTTATTTCATCTGAACCTGATAAACAATTTAAATATATATACAGTGGCC
>JANHAO010012820.1:0-16168 GCA_026873985.1 Saraca asoca | reverse complement strand
TTTTACATAGAATCCTATTAAAATCAAAATCTTAAACACTAATCTTGAATCTCTTCAACATTCTTGAATCAAATACCTAAAAAATGAATTCAAACACACTAAAACATATATCTCGATAATAAATTGCTTTTGCAACATTAAAACCAATGTGTAGCTTAGAGTATCCTGATCTAATAACCTTTAAGGCTAACACGTTGTAAGCAAGCTAAGATAGCTATATTGAAACTCTGTAGAATCTTCTTTAAAGCAATAACATCACTATGGATGTAGGGTCCGATACTGTCCAGATTTGGCCAAACCATGTTAAAAATCTTTTTGTTTTCATCTGGCTTTCCCCTCTTCTCCCAGGTTTTCTATCATTGCTTCACATTTGCTCAACTAGAGTATAGCTTGAGTCCAAAAGAACTTCTTCAGTTGGCTAGATTTAGGCAGAACCAAAATCCACCATCAACATTTTGACTCCATTTGTGGGGACTCATATGCATTTTAGTTGATTCATTGTGTTTAGGCTTATCCTTTAGTCGATCATAATGGCCAGGGGAAAAGCTGTCAGGAAGTCTCAGGCTATCAATAACTAGCTTGAAGGTCATACAATGAGTTTTTCTATTGTTGGAGTTGCCAGCGGGTTGCTCCCTTCAATTCATCGCCAGCCTGTTACCACCGTTCCTGCAACTGGTGAAATACAAACGTGGCTCCAGTGCTAGGAGGCACTAGAAGGTTTAGTAAGAAGGATGACAGAAGCATTTCAAATGTTGGCCCAAGCACAAGCTCAAGGTTTGCAAAGGCAGGTCGAAGTCATCACATCCGGAGATGTTCACCAGCAGTAGTAGGATGAAAGCTTGAATAGAGCTAATCAAGAGCACACTTCCAATCACCGTTCGTGTAGTCAGGAAGATAGGAGGAGCCATCAGGCCTCTAGTCAGTGATCTAGGGGCTAACCTTATTAGTAGAAGAATTACTTCAGAGGGTTAAACAATTGGAGACACACCTCCGAGCTCAAGACGATAGAAGTCATCTAGAGGAATAGACTTTTTTCTCCAAGGTAATTGAGATAGAGCCCCTTCCTCATAAGCTCAAGAGCCCTTCTATCCCACTCTATAATGGGGATAGCGATCCGTGCAGTCACCTGGATATGTTCAACATCTAGATGAATCTTCAAACACGCCATCCCCTGATCAAATGTCATATCTTTCTAGCGACATTGGGAGATGCATCCCGAATATGGTTCAAGAGTTTTTCAGCTTGCAGCATAAGCAATTAGGAAGAATGCCAGGAAAAATTCCTTAACCAATATAGGGCACCAAAGAAGCAGCTCGTACCGCCTACCATCTTGCTATAATCTTTTAGCATAGGCACGAATCATTGAAAGATTACATCACCCGATTCAGGCACGAGATAGACAACATCAAAAGTCCATCTGACGAGAGCATCCTAACAGCAATCTTGGCAGAACTTTGTAAGGATGGCAAATTGTACAAAAGCATATACAAATCCCTAGTTGTAAATCTAGGTGAATTCTACAATCAAGTTGCAAAATAGATCAAATGGGAAGAGACCTTTGGTTTGAAGAATCGAAGGGACAAGGTGAGTGGCTTTGAGCAAAATAAGAAGAGAAACAATGAGGGTCAGAAGATCGACCCCAATAGCCAACTTTCGAAGAAAGCAAGAATCAAGCAACCTCAGCCTCTCGGTTGTTTTGATTATTATAGCATCCTCTTGGACACTTCAAATAGGATTTTCACGATTGAAAGGGGTAGAAAGGACTTTGGGACTCCCACTCCCCTGAGGAGTCCTCGCGGGAATAGAAACACAAACAAGTTTTGTGCTTACCACAACAAGACCAGATACAACACTTCTGATTATCGAGCCCTCTGAGATGCAATCGAAGATCTGATCAAGAGAGTTCGTCTAAAAGAATATGTATTACGACCTGCGGGAAAATAACCCTCTTAGCCTTAGCAAGATCCTAAACAAGAGGATCCTACCATGGTCAGAACCATATTTTAGCCCTATAATAAAGCATGTAAAGAGTAGTTCAAGTTTGATGTATATAGTTTGGGCGAAGCCTTAGCAAATGTTAAATCTGGAAGTTTGTCCTTAAGATGTGAGCTTCCCCTATTTCAGCTTACAATTGTATCCTTCTGAGTTTTAATTTAAATTGACATCGCATTAGAATGACCTACTTTATGGTACCGTCCTGATGTGATCAAGCGTGCATTTGACCGACTTTCTTAAGCACCATATGCACGTTATATCGCTATGCACATGACCAACTTTCTTAGGCACTATGTACATATGATATCATGATGCATGTGACCAACTTTCTCAGGCACTACATGCATGTGATTTACTCGTGTATATGACCAACTTTCTTAAGCACGCTATACATGGTGTTTCACCTCATGCATGACCAACTTTCTTAGGCACCATGCACAAGCGATCTCACTATGCACGTGACCAACTTTCTTAGGCACCACATGCAGGCAACCTCACATATATGACCAACTTTCTTAGGCACTATATGTACATGACCTCCAGCTTGTGCATATGACCATCTTTCTTAGGCACCATATACATGTTATCCTGAGCACACGTGTGACCAACTTTCTTAGGCATCACATGTGTGTGGCCATGCACATGACTAACTTTCACAGGCACCATGTGCATGTGCCCTCTTATTAATCATGCACATGACCAACTTTCTCAGGCACCATGTACATTTAACCTCTTATTAATCATACATGTGACCAACTTTCTTAGGCACCACATGTATGCGACCAAGTGCTCACAGCTCTCATGCAACCAAATGTTTACAGCTCTCATGCGACCAAATGCTCATAGCTCTCATGCGACCAAGTATTCACAACTCTCATATGATTGAATGCCTGTAACTTTCATGTGGCTAAAAAGTTTGCAACCCTCATATTGCTTAAAATTCACAGTTTGCAGGCAATTGCAAGTAGATAAACATTACAGTGCTCAAACTTGTTGTCTATTGAAAATAAATGTGATCAATTAGTTACTTAAACATTTCATGATATTGTGATGCTCACTGGAAGTTCATATTATTATTAGTAATGTATACAAGCAACAGAACACAAGAAACACAAGGGAAAGTCATTCATTAAAAAGCCTCAACGAGGTAAATTTACATCACAAATAGTCAAAATACAAGTCAAGTGCACTATGAGTATACATTATGTAAGAAAGATTGGCACCCTGGAGGAGAGTCTTAACCAACAAGAGGACTAGTGAATACTTTTGTTCTTCAATTCTTTCCCTTGCTGCCCTTCTTAGTTTAGAACTCCTTTCCAGCTTTTTACCCGATACAACAAATTTAGGGAAAAAAAGTTGGAGCAACTAGAAAGGGTAAGCTCACAGCATCACCATGAGGAAATAATCCAAGATCGACATGAGATCTTTCCTCATTTTTGAAGAAGGACGATTGCTTGAGAACGCTTCCTATGCAACAGACCATGCATGTCTCTCTAGATAAAACTCTTTATCAGAAGTATGGAAGGCTTATATGAAGTTTTCATTAGAACTCTGAAGAAGGAAGGAAGACCTCCTTTATCTTAAATAGAAGTAGTTCGCTCTCACCCAAGGGTCCAGAGATCAACCCCTAACCGCTTCCAATAAATGCCTCGGAAGAAAATGAGGTAGACTCATCTATGGTAATGAGACACATATAACATGAGTATGGCCTAGAACAGATGAAACAACAGGTTGATCGAAGACCTTGACTATGTAGTAGTCTGTAAAGAAAGCCCTCTCCTAGCAAGACTATTCAACTCCCAGTCTGCAAAGTGAACTAAGAGTTAGGGGGCTTATGTTATTGGTGCATTTTGGTACAAGAGAAAAGAGGCTAATAAATCCCCAGACAAGGATGAAGTCCAAACAAGAAAAGTCTAGCTCACATAGCCAGCAATCCACTCTGCACGAGCTCGCTTCACGAGCTCGTCATTGTTCTAAGAAGATCCATAGTGACCCTAAGCCAAAAATAGCTCATGAGACACAACATAGCAAAAAAGCCCAGCGAGATGGGGCACTAGACAAGCTTACATCAGCCTACTGATAAAGGGCCCACCCTACAAAAAGTAACCTGCAGAAGCTGATTTGTGGAAGATCATTCTATCTTGTACATTTAATGTTTGATGTAATAGAATTATAACTTGTAAAATTATATTTGTAACCTCCCAACCTCTATAAATAGGAGGAGGGAGACCATTGTAAGCAAGCTAAGATAGCTCTACTAAAACTTTGTAGAATCTTCTTTAAAGTAATAATATTATCATGGATGTAGGGTCCGCTACTGTCCAGATTTGGCTGAACCATGTTAAAAATCTTCTTATCTTCATCTAGCTTTCCCTTCTTCTCCTACGTTTTCTATCATTGCTTCACATTTGCTCAACCAGAGTGCAACTTGAGTCCAAAAAAACTTCTTTAGTTGGCTGGATTTAGGCAAAACCAAAATCCATCATTAACAATTACTATTTATTATGTCTATGCACTTGAGTTATAAATCTGTAAAATGCTAAATCATAATATAATAATATGAACTAAAAGTGTGATGATTTATGTTAGCTATTGAAGCTATAAAGTTTATGATCCCTTATAATATATTATTGTTAATGTTAGGTGATGCCACCCAGAGGTTGGTTACTTATGAATTTTGTGAAACACTGGAAATCTATGAATTATTTATTAAACTTGGCATGGAGTATGAATATATAGCTATGATGTAGATAAATATTGTTATTTGATGAAAAATTCATAAGTTAGGTATGAATTTATCTCACTGAGCCTTAGACTTACTCTTCTGTGGACTAGGTTTTAGATTCTTAGAATACTGCTACTCCTCCTCCATCAGAACATAAGGATGGATGCTAAACCTGTTGAAATAATGGTTGATATGTTCACAACCATTATAGCTAGTCTTTAGAAGAGTGAGAGGATAGAAATCATTATAGGAAAATATTGCTTTGAAAACTTGATGTAAATATTAAATACTACTAATTCTAGAAGCATATACATTACTTGGGCCATTATTTACACAATATATAAGTTTACTTATATCTCTAGATGTCCTCCTTTCTTTTTATGAACTTATAATTTCTTAACTAACCAATTAGGTTTTGTTATAGGTAAAATTCAGAATCATGAAATAGGCGAGTGGAACCTCAGTAGAAGCTAAGTCTGAGGAAAGGAAGTCCAACTCACTGAGGTTTGCTAGGTCCTAGCTTGCATACTTAACAACTGATCCTATACGAGCTTGCTTCACTATACACGAGCTTGTCTTCACTGGCCGAAATCCAGTAGTGATCTCGAGCTAGAAATGGCTTGCGAGATAAGGCACATTGCCTGATTGAGAAGCTCAACGAGATGGAGCACCAGACAAGCTTGCATTAGTTCTCAAACCCAGCAAACAGAGAGGGCCCACCTACAGAAAGCAATCTGCAAGAGCCAAATTGCAGGATACAAATTGTCTTGTACATTTAATTCTTGATGTAATATTTTTACAACTTGTAAAATTATATTTATAACCTTTTCTCCTCTATAAATAAGAGGAAAGAGCTCTTTGTAAAGGGGAGAAAGCCATTACTAAAACTCTGTAAAAATTTCTTCAGATCAATAAAAATTACCATGGACATAGGGACCAGTACTGCCTGGTATTAGCTGAACCACGTTAAAAATACCATCTACCATTATTGTTCTTCCTCTTCACCTTCTTCATCTCCTATTTCATCAACTAAAAAATAACTTGGGTCTTAAGAACTAATCTCGATTGAGTAAAATTTGTCAAAACCAAATTTCATTGTGAATATTTTGGTGCTAGAGGAAGGGCCTATTTGCTTTATGACCATTTCTTACTATTCAGCTATAATGGTGAGAGGAAGGAGTCACCAGGATTTCATACACTCTAGTTGTCTAGCCAATGGACACTTCCACTGTCGAAACTCACCGCCAGCTTACTGTTGCCCCCGAAACTGAGGAGGCAGAAACATCTCACCAACCTTAGCTAACACTTGAGAACACGGTAAAAAAGTTAGCTAAAGCTATTAAAGTGCTGGCATAAGCACAATCTCAGGGTATACAAAGGCAAGAAGAGATCAAAATGTAGCTCCAATGACTACATGAAGAAGCCTAGAAAGAGGCTCGTGAGAATCATGATAGTTAGTGATTTGGGGGCTTGCAATGAGCTGAGAGCTTGAATAAGGCCAACCAAAGTCATACCTCAGATCGCCACTCCTACGACCAAGAAGGAAAAAAGGGCCAACAATCCTCCAGCCTACAATCTAAAATGCAGGACCTGATAATGAAAGAAGTGCTACAAAGGCTAAAGCGGTTAGAGGAATGCCTCGGAGCTCAAAATGAACAAGCTCACAATTAGGAGAGCTCACCATTCTCCATAGAAATTGAGATGTATCCCCTTCCTCAAAAGCTTAAAGTTTCTACAATCCCATTGTATGATGGAAATGGTGGCCCATGTGACCATTTGGACACATTCAATGTCTAGATGGATCTTTAAACAACTGACCCTCTAGTTAAATGTTGCATTTTCCCAGCAACATTGGGAAGCATACCTCAGACATGGTTTAGAAGTTTCCTAGCTCACAGTGTTAATGGATGGGAAGAGTGTCAGAGGAAATTCATTGATCAGTACCAGGTACTAAAAAAGTAGCTCACACCTCCTTGCCATCTTGCAATGATTTTGCAGTGCAAGAACGTGCCATTAAAGGATTACATTGCATAGTTCAAATAGGACGCTAATTTAGTGGAGAATCTTATAGAGGAGAATATCCTGATGATAATCTCAGTGGGACTCTGCAAAGATAGAAAGTTGTACAAAAGCCTATACAAGTCCCTGGTACGAGATCTTGCTGAATTCTACGAGTGAGTTGCCAAGCAAATTAGATGGGAGGAAACCTTTAGCATAGAGAGATCCAAGCAAAAGGATGAGATGATCAGCTCCCCTTAAAATAAAAAGAAAAGCAATGAGGATCAAAACTGTGGCCCTAGTAGCCGACCCTCGAAGAAGGGTAGGACCAAGCGACCTTAACCTCAAGGTCGCTATAAAAGCTATAACTTTCTATCTGATACACAAGCTAGGACCTTCGTAGTAGAATGAGATAGGGAAAGCTTTGGAAAGGCCAAGCCTCTCTGGACTCTTGACAAATTCAGGAGTAACAAAGATAAATTTATGCCTGCCACAATGAAATTGGGCACCACACCTCGGAATGCTGGGCACTAAAGGATGCCATAGAAGATCTCATTAAGAGAGGTCGATTACAAGATTATATGGTGAGGCTACCAGAACAGCAAGTTCAATAGACTCAATGAATCATGGATCAATAGCAAGAGCCGTCTATTAGAATCATATTTTGATTCTATAATGTTACACTAGAGTTAATGAAAGTATTCCAAATTTTTGCCTTATTATCCCTAATGCAACGCTGCTCAAAAAGAGAACCATTCTATGTTGATTTGATGTCATTGCCAACTAATTATCTGAGGCATGGAGGCTCTATTAAACACTCAAATCCAACAAGAGCTATAAGCTTACGGAGGCATGGATGTGCTATTAAACACTCAAATCTAATGAAGAGCTATAAGCTCGCTGAGGCACGGAGGTGCTAAAAAACACTCAAATCCAACAAAGAGCCTTGAGCTCGCTGAGGCATAGAGGTGCCAAAAATTAATCGCAACTCTCGTGCGACCAAATGCTTGTAGCTCTCTTATGACCAAATACTTGCAGCTCTTATGTGACCAAATGCTCGTAGCTCTCTTAGACCAAATATTCGCAGCTCTTATGCAACCAAATGCTCGTAGCTCTCATGGGACTAAAAGCTTGCAGCTCTTTTATGACTAAAGGCTCATAACTCTCATATGACCAAGTGCCCACAACTCTCATGCGGTCTACCCAAACATTATTCATTCGAGACACTCACATGCCTAGATTCATAGTGGAAATCATGACCGATTGGTCATTAAAATATTTCATTCAGCAATGATTCACAAAGATTTACATTATCATTTGAGATGCATGGAGCATCCAATGCAACACTCACGAACTACAGAGGAAGTTTGTTCATTCAAAGCCTCATTCAAGGAGGTAAAATTACATAAGATTCAAAGTACATTAAAGTACAAAGCCTATAGCTATTAGCTTCTAAAAGGAAGAGAATAAGTCTCATGATAGAACCGTGAGGAAGTAATCCAAGATCTGTACAAGGCTTCCCAACAAGAGAAGCTATTCATGGGAGTCACGTGCAGCAGGCCATTTAGGCCTTGTAATCTCATGCAACATGCCATACACACCTCAAAGTGCTTCACCGGAAGCCAAAACATTAGAAACATGGGGGGCTTAGGTTAAACACCCATTAGACTACTCCACAGAGAAGTAAGAGGAACTCCTCAAGCTCTATTTAAAGTAGTCTGGGTTTACTAAAGAACCCAAAGGATAACCAGTTGTTCCAGATTGAATAGTCCAAAAGAAATGAAGCTACCACGCCAATGGCTACAAAGCATGCTAAAAAAGAAGTACGGCTAGAGATAGATGGAATGAAAGATTAAAGGCTTAAAATGACAACACGACAGTCTAAACATAAGGACTTTGACTATAATACAAATTACAAACAAGGCCTCAGGCAAAATTACAACTCCCAGTCTGCTAAGCGAACTGAGAGTTGGGGGGCTAATGTTATAGGTAAAATTCAGAGTTATGAAATAGGTTAGCAGATCCTTAGTAGAAGCTAAGTCTGAGTAAAGGAAGTCTAACTTGTTGAGGTGGAGGATGTTAAGACATAGCTTGCAGACTCAACAACTTATCCTATACGAGCTTACTTCGCTATATGTGAGCTTGTCCTTGCTGGATGAAGGCCAGCAATGACCCTGAGCTAGAAATGGCTCGTGAGATAAGGCACATTACTTAATTGAGAAGCTCAATGAAATGGAGCACTAGACAAGCTTGCATCAGTTCTTAAACCTAGCAGACAGAGAAAGCCCACCCATAGAAAGCAATCTGTAAAAGCCAAATTGCAAGATACAAATTGTCTTGTAAAATTACATGTGTAACCTCTTCTCCTCTATAAATAAGAGGAAGGAGCTCTCTGTAAAGGGGAGAAAGCCATTACTACAACTCTGTAAAAATTTCTTCAGATCAATAAAAGTTACTGTGAACATAAGGGCCAGTACTGCCTAGTTTTAGCTGAACCACGTTAAAAATACCATCTACCATTGTTGTTCTTCCTCTTCACCTTCTTCATCTCCTATTTCATCAACCAGAAAACAACTTGGGGTTCAAGAACTGATCTCGATTGACTGAAATTTGGTAGAACTAAATATCACCATCAACAAGTTTAAATAGGAATGTTTTGGAAATAAAGAAATAAATATGAATAGTAAAGGTAATGAAAGCTGGAGCCAAGGCTAGTGATTATCAATCAAGAATTAATATTCATTCTGGTCAGGACCTAAAATTTTGGGTTATGACACTTTTTGACAGATTTCTAGTGGAAAATTGAAAAAAAATTCATTCAAAATCCTACATCAATCTGTTGGAAAACTCCATTAGAAGTCATTTCCATCAGTTTATTTCATTGGGAAAAAATTTCCAACGCATGATGTTTTGAGGACCAAAATCCTTTCAAAAAATTAATTTCTAATAGATTTTTTTTAAAATTTTTGATGGAACTTTCCATTGAAAATAGTGAGATTTCTTGTTCTCAGAGGGATAAATCCAACTTCTACACTTGGTTTGGCCTAACTTGTGCGTGTGAATGCATTATATCTTTTTTTTTTATCAATAATCCAAGTATGGGTTTCTATATTTAAACCCTTTAAAGAGGCTCAACCTAAGTAACATTGGACTAGTTGGGATACTAAGAAAGATGCCTATGAAATATCTCTTATTTACTTCATTTTCATAACAATTGCCCACATATTTTAGAAGGTTCTAAAAGGAAAAGTTTTTGTTGGGTTCTCAAATAAGTGTAAATACACTGATTTGGTGCCTTTTGGGACAATGAACCAAATCTAGAAAGAATGAGGCATAACTTACTAAATCATAAATGAAACTTATAACTTTTATGAACCCATAATTTTTTTAGTAAGTTAATATTCTCAGAAATCATTTTACACTTGTAGCAATATTTCTATTGTATAAGACAGTTTTATGTTAATAACTGTGCATGCCCTAGAGATTTTGCCACAAATTCATCAAGTATATACTATAATTAAATATACCACACATAGTGGATATGAAATTCATAAGAACTTAGCTCATCCTCACTTAACACTAATCACACACACACACACACACATACACACCATAGAAGGGACTTAAAAGTGTTTTAATGATTTCAAAATTAACACTGACTTATTATTCCCCATATGAACCTAATCCATAGGATCGCCAGTCACATAGGTTAGGTTACCATCAATTTTAATTTCTTAAATTAGCATTAGAAGTATTAGTCCTATTCTCCCCTTGATGTTTTAAGTATTATTTCTTTCCCAAGGGTTTAGTTAAAGGATTGGTTAAATTCATTTCTGATTCCACATAATTAATGGAAATGTTCTATCTTTTAGAAATTTCTTCACAATATCATGTCTCAATTGAATATGCCAAATCTTACCATTGAAAGCTTTGTTCTTTGCAATGGCTATTGTAGCTTGACAATCACAATGCATAGATACCAAAGGCGTTAGTTTTGCACCCAATGGTATATCAGCTAAAAAGTTTCTATTCTACTTGGTTGCATTACCTCTCATCTTTAAAGCCACAAATTCTGACTTCATGGTAGATTTAGGTATAATTGTGTGCTTGAATGATTTCTATGTGACTGTACCATAACCAAGGTTGAATACAAAACCACTAATAGATTTTGTCTCATCTAAATTAGAGATTTTGTTACATCATTATATCCTTCTATCATAGTGGTAGATCCATTATAAAAAATACCATAGATCATGGCACCTTTTGGATATCTCGTTAGTTTAACTAGTGCAATCTCGTGGTCATGATTGAAATTATGAGTATATCTATTCAATCTACACACAACATAAGTTATGTTAGGTCTGGAGAAATTCATTGCATGTATCAGACTCCTAATAATTTGTGCATACTTAAACTAAGCAACTGAATCACCTAAATTTTTCTTTAATTAAGTATTAGCATCATAAGAGTATTAACTGGTGTCACCCTAAAGTTTCCAAATTTTGGAGCTAATAAAATTTAGTCGCAAGCACTATATTAAGGTTGATACCAAAAATAAGTATATCATCAATATATAAGTCGATGATCACACATTCTTTATTTTTACACTTTGTGTATACACATTTATCCACTTTAATGGATGAAAATTCATTGCACATCAAAATTTGAATAAATTTCTCATACCATTGTTAAGGTGCCTATTTTAGACCATACAAAGACTTATGTAATTTACAAAACTTTATTTTCTTCCACAAAGACCTCACAACTCTTAGGTTAGGCCATGTAAATTTCTTTTTCTAAATCACCATTTAAAAATACAGTTTTCACATTCATTTGATGTATAAAGAGTTTGTAAACAAAAGATAATACAAATGAAACACAAATTGGAGAAATTCTTGTTACCAATGCAAAAGTATCAAAATAATCAATATTCTATTTTTGAGTAAATCCTTTTGCAATCAAACGAGCTTTGTATTTTTCAATTAAACCATTAGGATGTAATTTCCTTTTGAAAATCCATTTGCAACCAATTGTCTTTTGCCTTAAAGGGCAAATCCAAAATTTTACATCATAGGAAGAAATTGCTTTAGAGTAAGACAAAGGTTCATTATCAACAATACAAGTATGGAAATCATTTCCATAAGAAGTTTCTCTTCTTTGTCTTTTACTTCTACTTCAAACCTCATTAGTTTATTCCTCTTTGTCACAGGAGAAATTTTATCACACAATGGATAAATGTGTTCAAAGAATTTAGCATTCTTTGTCTTAATTATTGTGTTCCAATAAAACACATCACTTTTTATAACATGAAATCTATACACAGTAATATGATCACCTTAGCTAGACACACCTACATTTTCAACTATTTTAAACTAGGTGTATGCCTTTTCTATAATTCATAAGGTGACTTCCCGGCTTTCCTACATAAAATCCTTTTTTATAAGTGACATGCAAATAAAATTGCTTTAACCCACAAGTCATCTGGTGTAGAAGAACTTACTAACATAGTATTCATTTTTTTAGTGTTCTATTTTTCCTTTCTGCTATCCCATTTGATGTAGATGAATATAGGAGCATTGTTTTACATATCATCCATTTTTTTCACAAAAGTCATTAAACAAAGTATATTCACCACCTTTATATGATATAACCCTTTTAATTTTCTCATTTAATTGATTTTCAGCTTCATCCTTGTATTGTAAAGACATATTAAAGGCTTTATTCTTATTTATAAGTACATATAATTTAATATATCTAGAATAGTCATCTATAAGTATCACATAATATTTTTTACCACATCGTGTCATGATTTGGTTTAGATCACCTAGATTGGCATGTATTAAATCTAATAAATTAGACTCTTTATTATTTATAGATACACATGATTTCTTTGTTAGTTTAATTTTAGCACATATTTAACTTTTATTTATATTATTTGAATTACTTCCTAAAATTAGACCTAGTGATTTCATTTTCATAATATAAGGAGCATTTGCATGTGCTAATATAGAATGCCATAAATCAAAGGAATCAATCATGTAAGAAAAAGCCAATACATTTTCATTCATAACATTAAGAATGTTAAGTACAAATAAACCCTTATTACAATAGCTTTTTCCCACAAACACATTGTTTTTAGGCATGACAATCTTATTAGATTTAGATGATACCTTAACACCTACTTTTCCCAAAAAGATATTGAAATCAGATCTGCTTTGATGTTAGGAACATGTAACACATCATTCAATACTAAAATCTTTCCAGATTTAAGTTTCAAGAATACTTTGCCCTTCCTAAGAACACTTGTAGTTCTTGAATCACTTAGGTAGACCATATCTTCTCCATTTGCTACTAGTGAGGAAGAGGTAATGGCATCAATATTAGCACATATGTGCCTAGTACCACATGAGCCTACCACCCAATCTTCCACATTGGCTTTAATATTTACTTGAGAAATGACTACAACAATTATATCATCTCTAACCAAATTTGCTTTTGGCTTTAGAAGATTGTTATTTCTCATTCTTTTCCTACAGTGAGACACATTTTGGCCTGGTTTGCCATAAACAAAACAATTTCTTTTCTTTTTCTTGAATTGGGGGCTAGTGACCTTAGGCTTGTAATAATTCTTAAAAAATTAAGCACTAAAGGTGGATGGTTTGTGATTATAACTCTTTTGGTATTGGTTGTCTTGCACCAAATTTGCTTTCATTACAATCGCTTTTGCCCTTATAGTTTTATGTTTCTTGCAGTTAGTATCCTTAATGATGATATGTGTGTTCTATTCAACTGGTGTGAGTTGTTTGGACTTGTGTTTGAGTTGTTGTTTATAAACTTCATGAATCTTACAACTTCTTAATTAGTAGTCTAGTAATAAACTTTTCTTTCAACACATGTTTTCTATTTTAAAATCTTCCAACAGTTTGTGATACTCATTGATCTGGGCTTTGAATTCCTTTTCTTTGTTCATCTCTTAACGATAGTAGTTCCCAATCACAAAATTATCTTTCCTGTATCTTCAACAGTATTTGGGAATCATTGAATCCCAAATAACTTTGGCTTCCTTGTAAAAATAGTAGACATCAAACAACTTGTTAGATAATGTACTAAGAATAGTACATGGCAAACCTTATTGGCATGAAGCCAAACATTAGAATTTTGTTCAATTTTTGTGTGTATTAGTGCCCAAGCCATACTATGTATGTTTAGAATGGACGAGATTCGCTCATGCCATCTTTTGAAATTTTGGCCATTGAAGACTTCTATCTTTGATATGTCTGGGAATGGCTTCACATACGACACAACTTGAATGACAACAGTAGTAGATCGCTTAATAAGTTGCCCTATATGGGTATGGATTTAGAACTTTGTTATTGGTATTGGTAGACAAATTGTTCTGCATAGACTCTATAATCATTAAGATTGTTGATTGTGAAATTTAAAGCATAATGTATCACTATCCTTAAGGATCATTTCATCCTCTTTGTCCAAGCTTGATGTAGTAACCCCCAGGTTTTAGTAGAGTCTTTTGCTTTGATTACATGATTAAAGCAAATGTAGGCATAGTTGGAAATATAAAACCTAGCAAGGTAAAAATGTTTGAGAAAGAACTGAAGAAATATTGTTTGGGAGGAGAGGAAGAGAGTAGTGCTCAAGTCTGATGTGTGAGAAGGTTCTAAAAAGGGTTGTATTTATAAGAAAAAATTAGTACATGATATTTGTTTACATGAGTCAGGCTAAACCAAGTGAATAAATCATCAGGAATGCATTGCATTTACTTTGTGTGTGTGGTGTATATCTTTGTTGGCAGATTTCAAAATACCTTAATTGGCTATTTAATTCTTTCAAATTCTCTAATCTACTATTCATTTTTACTGATCATAAGGACCTTGAAAGCATTCTCTTCCTAACTATGGTGACAATTCCTAATATTGTATTCAAAGATTTCCACATTAAATAAAAGCTTCTTTGATTTCAATATGTTCAACTCTAGAAGGAAGCCAAATTCATCATCATCCTATAAAGTGAGATTTATTAAGTTCAATAGCTATTATTAATTAATATACAATTAGTGAAGATGAGATATTCTTTCCTAACTACAATTAATGCCTCTTTAAGCTTAATTGTAGTTTTCTTTATGAATTGCATTACTTTTTTGTCAAAGAGAACAAATGATGTAGGCCCACCATGGTCCATGATCATAAGTTGAACTCTATATCTATTTTGGATATCAAAACACAACAATTTTAAGTATTTCATATGGAAATTTTTAAAGGTATCATGGTAACTTTTGAGTCAATTTCCTTTTTGTAACATCCTTATTAGATTAGAATAGGCTGGTCTTGAAAGTGGGCCAAGTTGATTAGCAAGAAGACAAAGGGTCAGTATCTATAACTAGGTTTATTGTTTGATTAGTGCTTCATAGGAGGTCGATTAGTCACTTATTATTAGTCGATTGGCTATCGTTAGGAAACACAAAAAACTAGTTGCCCCATAATTGCAAAAATACAATCCTACTTTGGCCAAAATCTCTCTAATGGCCTAAGTAATGTCAGAGGAAGGTCTCGATGATACATCAAGTCTAAGATTTTAATCAAGGTGTTTTGAATCGTTCTGGACATAATAAGATCTATAATTTTAATTTTAACTGGTGTACTTTACTAGTGCAAGATATATATCATTTCCCTATTAGGACAAAATTATCCAAACATTTGTTTATGGAGTTTTGAGAGAAAGCATTCTATATTAGGTGAGTGGGGGTTTCTAGTTTAACTGGCTTCAATTTTAACATAAAGCTATATCTATTTAATATTTTCAAATTTTCCAATCTTTTCTATATGTTGGGAAGCATGAATAGTGTTAAAGAAAAGATAATGAATTAGAAATTGTCCTAGGGACAGATCTGATTACATGATTATGAAACATTATGGAATAATTGAATGTATGTGTGCATGGTGGGCTAGTTTTAGGGTTGGAACTTAAAATTAGTCAAATATTTTAAAAACTTTGCAGTTCATTTTTGTGAATTGAAATATGACCTAAGGAAAAATGGTAATGGTAGTTAAATTAACATAATATCCTAGCAACTAAAGGATTGAAGATAGGCTAAGTCTAAATTAAATAGTAAGGCTTAACATGGGTAGAATAGTATATGTATAGAGAATGTCTAAGGTTAGATAGTTCATCAAACGAAGTTGTTTGTGGTCATGAATAGTTTGTATAAGTAAGGGAAAACCTATGTTCACTAGAAAGATGACTCGTATGTTTTGACCTTGTCAGGTCCCAAACAGGTAGAATAAAACATGATAGACAATTTATATAGTGGAATTAGCTTGGATCTTGCCCCTGTCTCGTTGGAGATGCAATATACAATCTTTATTTGATATGTTGTTCAATTTTATTAGAATTTAAGAGAATTAAGATGAAATAGAATGATCAGAATTTAGAATA
>JANHAO010012819.1:0-16169 GCA_026873985.1 Saraca asoca | reverse complement strand
AATGAATGTTATAAATTCATTCATTATTATGAATATCCATTTATTTTCAAACCCTTAAAGCCATTGAATCTCCTTCAAGACCATTAAATCTCATTTATTCTTCTTGGCTTTTAGGTTATCTATATTTATGATTGTATGCCTATAAATAGAGGCTTTTATGAAGCAATTGAATAAGAAATATCTTTCTTCTTTATATATTATTTCTCTTAGTGTCTTTACATTCTACTTCTTCTTTGCATGAAATTTCATTTTATAAAAATATGTTATTTTTCCTCTAATTTAAAAGTTTTGGCGGGTACAAAAATTAACTTTAAGTGACAATTATTGTGATAAGAAATAAAGCTTATCACTAAAAATTACTGGTTTTATGTCCATAAATAAACCTTATTATTAATATTAATAGTTTAGTAATAACAATGAAATATTATCATTAAAACATTGCTTTCAGTGACAAGTATAACAGTTGTCACTAAATTTTGGTCATCAAAAATCAAATTTTCCGTGATATTTTGTATATAAATTATAATATTTATATTGAAACTTCTTAAAAACTTGTAAAATTTTCTAATGTTATAAAAAAATAACCCTATTATTAATACTTAGATTAATAAAAAGATTAATTATGAGTAACTTTTGATGTTTCATTATTATGGACATGAACTTCATATCTTATCATACTAGTTTGGCGATGACAGTTGCCAATGAAAACCTCCTAGGTTTTAAGACATAGTATTATTTAGTTCCAATAGTACCCGTAGAAATAATTCCATTTATCTATATTTATATTATAAAAAATTAGAATAATAACAAATATTCTATTTATTTAATATTATCGAAGAAAAATATGATAAAAATAATATTTTTTATTTTAACGAAGTTATTTTTTTTTGTTATAATAACATCATGTATTATTTTGCTAATCAAAAAATATAAAGATAGTTTAAAAATCATTCACTTATATATAAGCAAATAAGTTTTTTTATGAAAAATATTTTGACAAGATTAACAAAGTCTTAATCTATAAATAACGACTTTTTGATTGTGTCCTTCACTCCTTTGAGAAACAAAACTCAATCAGGAAATTTGAATTGGAAATTCATTATTCATCATATTGAATTGGTTTAGAATTTAAAAGTAAATAGACTAAAATACTCAAAAAGGCTTCTTTTGAGGGATTGAAATGATGGATAATGTTGGCTATCATATTAGAAGCCAGAGATGAGCTGCATGCAGCCTTTGCAGAGCATGCTTGCTTCCATTGCAAACAAGATTTCTTTCCAAGTAGATCTAATTTTTCTTGCTGTTCTGTGCTTCACATTCATATAGGTTTGATTTTCATGAATTTTCATTATAGTGCTTTCATGAGGTTATTTTGTTCATTAGCATCAAGATAATTAACAGTAACCTACCTTCAACCATTATTCTACTTCAAAAGCAAAACCAGTGAAATATATAATTGAACATTACAAATTGACATATAATGATATGAAATTAATTACAAATTGATACAAGAATCAAGCAACTAATAGCATTTAAAGATAGTTATATGTTTTCATATTTAATTTTATATGATACATATGGAAGAATTTATTAATACAATGATTCTTAGTAGAAAAGCATATAGTTGAATTAGGCCGATTACAAATTAACATATGATCAATGTTTTAAAAACTAAATCAGATAATAAATCAAAAAAATTATTGGATTATGGTTTAATTGATTTGACCAATTAAATCTATAGTTGAATCAAATTAATATGTATATATATATAAATACAGTCCTATTAATTTTTATTTTTAATATGAAAAGGAATTTAAATTCATAAAATAATTATATAATAAATCCAAATAATTTATATTATAATATTTGAGTGTAGTTAAATATTTTAAGTTGTATTTGATTTTGTATGATATTTGATACTTAGGCAAAAATAGTCCTCCACGGAGAAGCATGCAGCCGAACCAGGTTGCATCGCAGCATGTAATGCAGATGAGGATAAACCATTTATTGTTATTATATATAGTGAAGAAGAGGAACCTCTGTAGATAACTGGAAGAAGAAAATGTGAGTGCCAAAAGTTGATGTAACGTCTAATAGTTGTTGCATAAAAACTCTCCAATTAGACTAATTTGTAGTTTCTTCTTTCTAGTACATACAAATGAACTATAAGAATTTATATCTGATTTTTCTTTATTGAAGAAAATTTTACAGAAGGAAATGAGAGTGAAGAAGAATAGGGAGTTCTTAAAAATAAAAAAATAGGACAATCAAGACAACTCAGCTGTCCAATTCCTAAATAAATCTGACAATGCCAACTTTTTAAAGTATTCATTAGTTTTTAGCCAAAAAAGAGTTACAAACAAAATCCCATTCTACAAAATTGTACTAACTTGGGCTTGATTTCTTAAAATTTTAGTATTTTTTTTTATAACCAGATGAATCAAATGATAGTTAATTGAGCACAATCCTAGCGATACTCTTACAAGTATTACTCTCAAAATTTATGAAATTAGGGGGACAAAATGCTTTCCAACTTTCCCAACAAACATCAAACAAGGTTAGCAACATGCTCCACAACTCCCAAGTCAGACCACAATGAAGAATAAATAATTATTGACCTCTAAACTTTAATAACACATCACGCATGTACAGATAAAGCTTTATGTGGTATACACACCTAAGACATATTATTAGTATTAATTTTATTAAGAATAGTAGTCGAAACAAAAATTATAACCTTAAATGGAATCTTAACTTTTTTTTTAAAAAAAAAGAAGTAAAAGATAAAATTTGATTAAAAGGATTTTTAACTAAAAATTTAAAAAAGGATTTACCAGTGTAAGAGAGGAAGGAATTTAAAGACTACATGCATCTCTATGGGACAAGAGAAAAAGTCAACCGGGTCAAGCAAATCATTAAAGCAAGTAATTCATAAATCTATCTATGAAAGTTCCAGGAAAACTAAGAGCCTCCTCAATGAATAAACATAGAAATAAAAATATTATGTAAGGAAGATAACCAACAAAGATGTGGAAACCAATCCAAAAAAGCAATTTCTCTTGACAAAATATCCTCCCAAAAAGGAAACAGGAACCATCCGCACGTTACAATGAAGCAAGGGAAGGAAAAAATAGACCTGTAAAAAAAAAGACCTAAATTTTGATGCTTTCAATTTCTCTAGTTACTTTTGTTACAGTAATGATTGTCTTACCTTGTAACATTCACTTGAATAAGTCTAATCCGTGTCCTCATTCTCACATTTGATTCACGTTCCTCTAAGAATCAATTATAAGTAACAGTAATTGATGTGAGAATACATAAATCAAATATAAAACGAAAAGGATTGTAACATTTTTTATTCAATCAGCCTTGGATCACTCTCATGTGTGGAAGACTCATCATAAGTAGTGGGTCTTGCATTCCTGTGAGAGGATAAAGTGAAACCAAAGTGAGTTAAAAAAAAAAGTGTGAGAATAGTGCTAATTGTTCAATATAGTCCTCAGCCAATTTGTTTTCTTAACTGGCAGCTGCCACCCTCAGCCTTTTACCAATTCACATTTGATTTCTGAATGATTTTTTGGGCAGCTTCATTCCTATTTCAGAGACAATTACCAAATTGTTTTCTTCACTGGCAGCTGCCACCCTCAGCCTTTCCCCAATTTACATTTGATTCCTCAAAGAATTTTTTTGGCAGTTTCATTCTATTTCAGAGACAGTTACCGGTAGTCTTTTTGAAGTGGGTCTCTTTGCACAGAACAGAATGTGTTTTGAAGAGTGTCTATAATTTTCCTTCTGGAATAAGAAAGCTCTTATATCCTTCCTTAGGAAGTGGGTTTTTACATTCATGAACCTTAAACAGATATAGAGCCAGATTTCTAGAATCAATATATTAAATTTGATTCATTTGAAAGCTTAAACCCACACCTCAACGAGAAGGAGAGGCACACTATCAAATCACGTGTCCCCTCAAACCTTCAAAATATTTCAGTGATATAACACAATAAATCAAGAACATAGAACGATGGGACTGGTAAATGATATTTCATGGCTTCCCTCAATACAGGAAGATGAATTTCAAAAAGAAGTTCATTCTGATCTTAGTCACTACACCAATGAAAGTAACCCAAAATACATGAACAAACTTGCATCAGCTACTTGTGCAAAGAAAGTGGCTCTCCGACCAGAGTGCAAGGTTCAGAATAAAACAGAGTATTAAACATCAAAATAATGTTATTCGCTGTGACAATAGAATAGAAAACTCTCTTCTTTTACAAGCATATGCACCATGAAGGCACAAACGGCCTCCAAGCTGAAACCAATTTCCCTAAGTTGAACTTGACAAAGGTACAATACCGCACTTGCCAAAAGGCAAATGACACTAAAAAAGAGAGTAGATGACACAAGGGGATTCCAAAAATAGATCTCAAGTTCAAATAAAATGTGAAGTATGTAGCAAAAAGATAACACCTCATCTAGTATATACCTGGCAAAGAGGAAAAATTCCCCAGTAGATTTGAATCCTCTCATTATAGTATTTTTCATGTTACTGTTATTTTGAAAAAGAGATAGACACAATATCTTTAATGCATTGTGACCTAGATTCCAGTGCAGGGACCGAAATTTATGCATAGACGATTATGTCTATCTCTCTTGCATAGCACCAAGACAATTGTTGCTAAAATGTAAGGATCTTGGTCCATCATGATTCATATCGAATTGATTTTCCATTGAGCCGCACGAGAGGAATGTGACAAATTTTGGGCCAATCTTCCAATTTCTCTCCCCTGCATCTCTGTTCAAGCAATGGACAGCTCCAAATATGCAGGGCAGAAAGTGAGGCAGGAAGTTTCTCTGGCAGACACTTTAGTTCTGAACAATAACCTATCCCTAAATGCTCAAGAGAGGTCAAATGCTGAAGGCCATCCTCATGTAGAGTCTTTAAATTATCAAGTTTACGGATATCAAGGGATGTCAAAGAGGATGGCAGTAGCCATTTTTCTGGAAAAACTTCTCCATCTTTGCATGTTCCCTTTATACCAAAGCTGCGAAGAGAAGTGAGTCCCTGCAAGTTCCAGTTCTTTCTGTCAGCAAAGAGTTTATCGCAGTAAAAGATCTCAAGTAACTTCAAACGTTTTGGCAAACCCCCATCTGGAAATGACTCAAGATCTTCACAACCCCATATTTTCAAAGTCACAAGGGATGGGAGTAGGTTATTCATCTGATTTGGTAGTGACTTTAGCTTCTTACATTTTTCAATGACAAAATGAGTCAGGTTTGGACCAGGGAGTCCGCAATCTGGAAAAGACACAAAGTTGGGACATCTGCTGATTCTTAAGAAATTGAGTAATGCAAGATGCTTCGTGTGAGTCCTTGAAACAGCAAGAGACTCCAAATACTGACATCCTTCTATTTCAAGATGGCTCAGCTTTGGAAAATTGTCAAGCACGAAGGTCTTCAGTGATTCACAACTATATTTTATGCACAAACTTGCAAGAAATGTAAAGCATTGTTGAGTAGGAATCTCTATTTTCCCACAGTTAGTAATGTTTAGCGACTTCAATGTGTTTGCAATGCCAGTACCAGGAAAGCAATGAATATGAGGACAGTTTGAGATGCTCAACCTTTCAACACAAGAGCTTGTTTTGTCAATTCTCTCAAGCAGCAATTCTAAGGTTTCATATCCACTGATCTTCAGGTTCAACAACTGGGGTAGTGGTTCCTCCATTAACACCTTTTCACAACATTCTAGTTGCAAGTCATGGACTGTGGGAGGAATTGTGGCCACAAGCTGCTGGCATTTTGTAATTACAAGTTTTCTTAAAGAAGGTAGCTTCTCAGGCAGGCCCTTAATAAGATTTGGGCAATTTATTATGTAGAGCTGATTGAGACAAGAAAATGTTCCATCTACATCTTCATCCACAAAAGGAAGCCATTCTCGCCACTGGGGCATGTTCTCAAAGCGCAAAGTTCCAAGCGTCCTAAACGGTTTTGCCACCACAGAAGAAGAAACCTTGTAAAACACATCACCAACAGAAAATACATTTGGAAAACCTACTATAGAGAGATGTTTGAGTGAAGGCAATTGTCCAAGTGGGGGCAATAGTATGCAATTTTTACAATCATGAAGATACAAGGATGCAATACTTGAGAACTGACAATCTCCTAACCAAGTTGGAAATGATGTGCTACCATAACCTTTAATGGTAAGCTTTCTCAGGGTTTTTGGAGGCTGCAGCTGATTGAGTACACTTCTAGCTTCTTCTGAATCATTCGCATTCCCACTCCAGTTCAACATTAATCCAGTAAGATGCTCTTTACCCAACAAATTAGCCTCCTTGGCATCTTGAGGATCAACAATATTTTGAAGATTTAAAATAGAAAGATCTCCCTCAAGAAACAGCAGTTCCTTCAACTCTTTGATGCCTGATCCACATTTATTGCCTAGCACGAATGTTGTCAATTTCCGCAGATTTCTCAATCTACCTATATCCGGTGGCATCTGACTTAATTTTGTTCCCCTAATATCCAAACATCTTAAATTGATTAGTCTTCGCATGCTGAGTGGCAAGCCCGTAAGAGAAGCACAGTTTGTCAACAATAAAGTTTGCAAGTTGTACAGAGAACCTGTAGATTCAGGTAACTTGGAGATCGCAGTGACAGAGAGGTCTAGATATCTCAAATGTATCAAATTGCCAACTGAATCAGGCAAAACTGCCAAATTATGACAATGAGATAGAGAAAGTACCCTTAAACGTCTTAGTTCTGAAAGCAATCCGCTCACAGTCTCATCATTCAAGTATGTAGACCATGACAACACCTGGGATGGAAGAAAGCTGCTTAGATTTTTGCATGTGGCCATAATTGTCTCCGGATCTTGAAGTTTCACCTTTGAATATGACAAATGCCGAGTTCTTTTTGTCATTTGATATCTTCTTTCACCCTCTAATCTGAAGGAGAACTCGCTGGAGACAAACTCAGCTAAATCACTCAAGAGATCATGAATGATAAAACACTTCCTACTTGATTGCTGAAAAAATGATCTGGCAACTAGATCACTGAAGTATTCACTACCAACGTCTTCCATCCTTCCATTTCCTTTGGGATGTTGCAGGAGATTTTCTGCCATCCACAGCCTCACTAGCATTTTCCTTTTAAACTGATAATTCTTTGGAAATATGGAACAATATGCAAAACAACGCTTAAGAGGTGAGGGGAGATAGTGATAGCTCAACATTAGAGCTGGAAGAATATTGCTCCTATCAATTGGCAAATCCCATATATTGCTTTCCGATACCTTCTGCCACGCACTTATATCTGGTTTTGAGCGCAAGAGACCCCCAAGAGCTTTTGCTGCCAAGGGCAGTCCACCACATTTTCTCACTATTTTCCTACCAAAATCTTCCATCTCAGAGTATGCACATAACTTTCCTCCATCAAAGGCATGGTTTGCAAACAACAACCAACAATCATCATCAGTTAGAGGTTTTAAATGGTACATTCGAAGAGTAAGCATGGCAGATGCAACATTTTCACTCCGTGTTGTGACTAAGATTTTACTTCCTCGGGCTCCATATTCAAAAGGACGCCGTAAAGTTTCCCAAACAATGTAGTTCTCATTCCAAACATCATCTAAAACAACCAGAAACTTCTTATTATCAAGGAACTCCTTGAGTTTAATTTGTTGTTGATTAAGATCCATTGTGTCACATGTTAAAGGAATTGCCTCAAGAATTGTTCTTGTCAACTTAAAGAGATCAAATTCTTGAGTAACACAAACCCATACTTTAATGTCAAAATACTCCTTTAACATTTCATCATTATACACAAGTTGGGCAAGGGTTGTCTTGCCAACTCCACCTATTCCAACTATGGGAAGGACACATATATCATGACCACCATCATCCGATAGCAACAATTTGATAATGGATTCTCTATCAGCATCTCTACCATATATTCCAGATTTCCCGGGTAAAGAAGTGGTTTGAAGTTTTGTTGAAGGAATCCAATAGACACCTTCTCTCAAACCCAGGACATCTTTTTGTTTCACAAGATTTTCTAATTTTCTGAATATTATCCTCATCCCTTCAGTAAATTGATTGAGTGAACCAGCTGAAAAGCAACGTACCTTGCTCGTGCCACCCCACAATTCAGCTTCCAGTTTCTGACTTGAAGCTGTTGTAGTGATCTCATCCAAAAGGTCCTCCGCTTCAAACATTGCATCTTTGAGATCATTCAGCCACTCCCTTATGTGCAAGTCTGTAGTTTGCCTCTCTTCCGCTTGGTTGACAAGTGAATCAACAGATAGCAATGTTATCTTCAACTTCTCTACCAATTCAGGGCCATTGTTTTTCTTCACACCCTTGATGAAGTCTACCATCTCAGGAGTAGCCATCCTATGAAACAAAGTCTGAACAAAAGCAGAGAGAAATGCCCCACCCACCATTTCAGCAGCCATGATTGATTTTGTTCTTTGTAAAGCAAAAAATTATTTATTCAAACAATAACAAAGCAATAAGAGCCTACAGTGGGTTTTACAGCCATCAACTTATAAACTGAGCGCCTATTGCCAAATCATTGACTTCAAGAATTTGGCCGTCCAGAATTATATATTTTATATATTATAGATTAATAATAATTTGGCATAAAAAGCGGATATTTTCATGCAAAAGTTGACGAAACAAAAACTAAAGATAAATAAAAGCAATTGTGATATATATATATATTTTTTGGCATAAAAAGCGGTTATTTTCAAGCAAAAGTTGACAAAATAAAAACCAGAGAAAAATAAAAGCAATTATGACATTTTATAAGGGGTGTTTGTCTATGCCATGATTTGGTGCATATAATCTACATCCTTCGAGTTCTTGTCTCGCCAACAAAAGTCGACTTCTAGAAACTTTTAAATCCCTTGAATTTAGCACATATTTAAGCTAAATCTTATTTATAAGGTTAACCAATGTGCTCCTCTTTTTGGGAAAAGAATATTATAGATGAATTACGTTACTCCAACCAGTGTAATGGGATTAAGCTACAGTTGGTCGTTAACTTCATTCCCAAACCATAGGTAATTAATCACAAATCATTTTCAAGAATGAAACTACAAGGTTCAGCTAGGTGGGCCACAAATTGACAAAACAAAAACAAAAGAAATATATAAGCAATTGTGACATTCGATTAAGGAAAATTTGTCATTACATGCCACCTTGAATCCATATTATTCCTAAACTTGTCCTATCTTCTTCATAGCCAACACCATTCTATCTTCTTCATAGCCAACACCAATTGACAGCCAAACACTTTTAAATCCCTTAAATTATTAAAAAATTCAATTTTAATTACATATGAGAAAAAAACAAATGCAGGCTTAGATGAATCAGCCATACTCCAATTTGTCATACGCTAGATTCCACAAAGTAATTAAACATTCTCAAAATTAAGAAGTACTAAACTGTTCGAAAGAGAAGAATTACTGAACGAAATTCAACATCGCACCAGTAAGTCTGGTGGGAAGGTGGTTAGGTCTCATGGCTTGAATTGCTCATCAATTTACATACTAAAACTGTGGGGAAACTTGACTGCCACTTGCACTCCATTTGGCCGTTCGCCTTTGTAGTTGACGACCAGACCGTCCAAATGCTGTAGGTATTGTGTTGCAGGTGTATTTTTGCTAGCTAAAGAAAACATTTCTCTTCAATGGTGTTTGGCTCCCTGATCCTTTTTGGCATTTTCAAGAATATTTTATGAAACATAAGTTCTTTGATTCAAAATTTAAATAAATTTATTTAAGAAAGTGAATATTTTTAACTTAATATTTTTACACAAGGGAATATGAGTATCTTATATTTTTAGGATATGAAATATTTTAGTTATATAGAAAAATTATTTTGTTTGCCCTTTTAATAATGTCTTACACTTCAATTTATACTATCTATTATTATTTATCATTTTTTATCACTATCTACTGTTGTGGACCATCACACATCCTCATTCACCATCATTCGTCGTTGTTGACCATCATCCACTATTATTTATTATCGTTGATCACCATTTGTCGTCGTGGACTACTATTCATCAACATCTATTAACATCTATTCTTGTTGATCGTTATTGATTGCTACCTATCATTTATCACTGTTAACCATCACCTATCGCCACCAACCATTATTGACTATCACCCATCACTTTGATGATCATTTACTATTATCTTTCATCATTGACCTATCATTTTTTTTATGTTAGTTATTTAAGTTTTAATTAGAATACTTTTAGTAATTTAATAATATTTAAAAAAATATATAAATTAATTAAAATATAATATTATAATATTTTTAAAATTCTTTTTAATTAAATTAAATATAATAATGTCACATTTTTTAAAATTCTAGGAATCACATTCCAAAAATATTAAGATTTCTGAAAATTTATAATTTCGCAAACCAAACACTACATTTCCAAATTTTCATTAACTCTTAAAATTTTTATGAAAGATTTTTTATAGATTTTGCCCCTTTTTTTTTATTGAAACTTGTAACTTGAGAAATATTTTTGATGCAATTTTACATTATGGAGCCATAGGTTTTTGTATATTTGTTATACTTAAAATTATTTGTGAATTTTTTACAAAAAATTATAAAATTTTATATTAAAATTTTTATTTTTATGACTTTTATACTTTCACCAAAACTTGTAAAATTTTGAAATATGTGTCAAAATATGACCCTTAATTTTATTAAATATATAAGTCTGAGTGTCAATCTCGAAATATATACTAAAATTTCACACATTTTACTAGTTATGGGAAAATATTTCTGGTTCTAACATAATATTGGTATTATTTTTTATTATATTCTAACAAGTCACATATTTTGACATTATAGTAAAATATTAAAATTAAAAAAAATAATTTCTGATTCATTACAATATAATAAGAAGTAGTATTAAAATTCTCAAATATTTTTCTTTTATGAAAATTCAACCAAGTCTCAAGCGCGATAAAGCCTACTGTCAGCTTCCGAAACTATGTAATTAAGAAGCCTCTGAACCTGGAGTGATATACCTTTTTTTTTTTTTTGTATGTAAGCCTGGAGTTCTAAGAAACGAATCGTTTTTTCTTATACTCTGGATGAAGGCCTTCTTACTCCACTATAAACCCTGCCATGCATCATTAGGATTTAAGATAATTGAAAAAGACGTGAAAAAGGGTTCTTTTTGGTCATATATCTTCTTTATTTATATATAAATCAAGTATCCGTACTTGTTAAATAAAATATTTTATATTCTCTTTTTGCAAATTCCGATAATTTATTTATATAAAACTCAATCAACATGATCATGCAGTCGGTCAGATATTTACAGTTATTGTAAGTAGTTCATAGCTAACTCAAAACAGGATAGCTAAACTATCCTTTGATAGAGAATTTTTCGACCTATCAGAAGGGCACATGGTGAGAAGTCACAGGTTGGAAGATCGATCATTATGCATACAAGTAAGATATGAATATTAAAGTTTATGATTACTGATATTTTATTGAGATTTCTGTACTCTTATATATGATATCTAATTTGATCAACGAAGAGGTTACAATGGTCTCTATTGTCTAAACCGTTTCATGTTGCTTTCTGTTGCATTGGCTCGAACTTGCACGATCTGTTGAATCGGTGATCTTGATAACTCTGTTGTATGAACTTTCGAATTGTATATTTCTAACTTATTTATCTTTAGCATATATTTTTAAAATATTCGCTCATCTGTGTGGAAGGTATAAAAATTCATGAGAAGCTGAGAATCATTGATTTCGGAACCTTTTGCTTGTTGGAACACATAGAAGTGAATACTGAATATTTTCAATGGTTAAGCACTCATATTCCACTAGAACAACGTAAGGATGGTAATAAATAAATAATTCAACATAAACTGAAATTATTTAGAAATGAGAAACTGATACATTGTACTCAACAACAGCATTCCTAGATTTAGCTTCAAACCAGACTGTCTTTGCCAACGCATATCCCCGGGCGAACCGAAAGACCCCGCTGCCTCCAACAATTGGCAATTCTCTAACATTTTCCAGAACTGAATTCCTTCCAAGAATGCTGAGGGTGCTTCCATTGTACATTCCCTCTGTAAAGGCAAAATTCATCACCATAAGCAATTGAACATCATGCTGCGAAGCCAAAGCATACAGTCCTTGTGCTCTTCCAACAAGCTTTGAGCTTGGTTTTGGTCCTTCTGTCAAAGGGTCATCTGCCATGAAAGTGACTCCAAAACCACCAGAAGAGCTGCTAGGAGGTTTGATAATTCTCATGGCACTTGGGTTTTTCCCTTGTAAAATGTCATGGAGATAGAAGTGAAGATGGGTGGTTTTCTCAATCCGTTTTGTGGCCAAGATGTTATGAGATTGTTCTGAGAACACCCCACTAATAGAGGGGAAGCAAGTGAAAAGGAGGAGGAGAACCAAGAAACTGATTTGGGAAGCCATTGTAAGATAATTTTCAGTTAAGTTGATTTCTTGGGACTTTGGATGCCCTTATTTATAGGACGCTATAAAGGTGGAGATTGATGTTTCTCCATGTGATTTTTTTTTTTCTTTTCTATCAAGGAAATGAGATGTAGGTTTACCAGCAATGATACTATTTCTAAACATTAGAGTATTCTTTCACTGCAAAATATTTGTCTTGGACACGGTTACTGTTGAAAGTGCGCTATTCCCCTTGGACATTGTCATATAAGCACTTCTTTATTGTAAATGTTAACCATAGTAACTGCTCAAAGAACAAGTTTTTCATCATATACTCGTTAAAATACTAACAATCTTAAAGATCCATCACCTCTTTATTTCATAAATTAACGTCTTCTCACATTAAACTTCAAATTTTGCAAAACTAAGTATTGACCCGATATCTTAGATCAATTATTTAAATAATTATCCACTTGACATGATATATTAAATCATTATCAGAAATATTTTTCTATTTAAATATCATAAATCTAAAAAATTTTATTTCTGCATTATTGATACTCTTAAAAAAAAACAGGTGATGGAAGAATTTCTTTTTATAGTGATTTAAGATCGAACCTTGGCAATAATTTAACGAGTACTATAAAATTGCTGTTCTAGAAATTTCTAGTATCCTCTTAAACATAACCAAATTCTCATCTTAAATGAGGAAAATTAACCCAATGGACAATGATTAATCCGTGATTAATCCTTATTCCTTAGATCCATTAAATGGTTAATTAATGATGATTAAGGTAATTTTGTTCTTTCATTGTTGAAGACTTCAGTTGATATAAGCTTGGTGTTACAAATGAAGAGCTCCTAGGTTTAAAGATTGAGCTGGAAATGTATTATGCATCTTACTGAGTTGCTTTAGGATTTAAAGAAAAATAGACTAAAATACTCAAAACTGCTTCTTTGGTCAGATATTGAAATGATGGAATGTACTAGCTATCATAGTGCTGCAGGTACAGATGAGCTGCAGCTTTGCAGAGCATGCTTGCTTCCATTGCAAACAAGGCTTCCTTCCAAGTTGATCTAACTTTTCTTGTTGCGCTGTGATAGATGGTACACTTTATTTTTTTTCTGTTGTTGTAATTGTTTTTATTTTTATTTCACTTGAAAAAGATAGACCCAAGACATGCAGAGGTTTGACATACGTAGACATGTTTCTTATTTTTAAATTTCTATTTTTTTCTTTTTGAAGTAAACAAATATTTTTCATAAAAAATAAGTAGAATTTCTTATGATAATATATGGGATCGAATTAACGCTATATGATTAAAGTTGTTATGTTTGCAAGTAGTGGTGTGATGTTACTAAAGCTTTCTACATTTTTTTTAATATTTTTAAAAAAGTTATATATAGCCTAAACTGCTTTTATAAAAGTTTAATAATATTTGCACTTCAACTTCTCCAAATATTGAATGGAAATTTTGAATTTTAAAATTGTGACAAAATTTATTACTCTTATTTTTTTAACATAAAATATTTGCGTCAGAAAAAGTCTGTTGCGAACAGATTTTGTAATGGAAATTTTTGTTGCAAATTACTTTATCGAAATAATTCGTATGGCTTTCAATGGGGCTTTTTATCGCAAAATTTTGTGTATATATATATATTTTTCAAACTTTTTTCTTTTTATTTAGCATTTTCTGTTTCTCTACTATTTTCCTTTTTGTCATCTCTATTTATATTTACTGTTATTCCAGGTATTTTCAGTTGATTTATTATCAATTCATTACAAAAAAAAAATGCGTGATTTCAGACAAAAATTTTCATTGGAAATTAAAGAAAATTTGTTGAAAATGCTAATTTCTGATGAATTTTGGTCATCGATAAAATGGTCATTGGAAATAATTTTTCGTCAAAAAAATTTATTGAAAATAAATTTTTAATAAGTTTTTTCAACAGATTTTGGGGTGGTGGTTTTTTTTAAATAAATTCTTTCTCTTTTATCTATTAGAATATCCATTGATAATCCATTGGAAAAAGTCAACAATCTGTTGATAAATTCTGTTAGAAATCTATTGAAAAAATATGTAAAAAGCCATAAAAAATCTATTGAAAAATATAATTTTTTTAAATTTGAATTAATATATTTTTTAAAATTATTTTTAAATTTTTATTAAAATAATTTCAATTAGTCATAAAAAATTAATTTTAATTTTTTAAATTCTAGTTTCTAAAACTTAATATTTAATTTATAATAAAAATTAAAATATGATATAGACAAATAGTTTTGAATATATAAAATTAGTAAAATAATTTATAAATTATATTATTTAAATCAATGATGTATAAAACATATTATTGAAATAAAAATATAACTATAATCCAATATTAGAGAAGAATTAATTATCAGTCTCCTGATCCCAAATAACATCCTTCTACTACTACTATTGTAGGCTAATACTGGGCCATGTAGAACCTCTGACCAGTGGTGTCTAAACTGTTGGTTGCTGTAGTGGTGGCGGATACATGTAGGGGGAGGTGGCTGGTAATAGATAAGGGTTGATGATAGTTATAAGGTGGAGGAGAAGGCGGCAATTGCTAGCTTTGTTGTTGCTGAGTCTACACAAGATGCTCCATCCAAGCGAAAATAACCTACATCTGTTGCTATATCTTAACCATAATGCATATGATCTGGTCCAGCTCAGCATGTGATATGCTTTTGATGTGAGATGCAGCTGCCGATGCAACTATTCCTATAGTAGCCTCAGACCCTAACTTGTAGACCTACCCCTTCTTGGTCTTGTCGAAAGTGTTCGCCCACAAGTTACGATCAGATGGCCCTGCCATATCACCAATTGTCTTCCCAGAGTGCTCAAGACCTTTTTACGCTTGAGTTTGTGATAAATCCTTTTTTCTTTTGTTGAAATTCTCTTTCAAATTAAAATAATTAATTATTTAATATTATTAATGTAGTATTTTTACTATTAAACATACAATACATTAATAAAAAATACAAGTAAAGAGAAGTTGTTTAAATAGGACCATGCAGTTCAAGTCGAGACCCATTCACCATCCTTTTAGGTGTGGGTGCGATAGAACATACTATACCGATGGCTCGACTCCTATCTTAGCTATTTACACAACATGTAAATTTTAATAGACAATATAGATTATGGTATGAACAGGCATAACTACAACAATATAAATGACATAAATAGCATTAAGTTAAAATTATGTTATTATGCACAATCGGTGCTTTGATATGGGATGGATCTGCTAATGTACAAAGAGGAACTTTGTCCATCTACATTCGAGGCCCTATTCCTTTTATTTTGCTCAGACTTAGACTTGAATTTAGGGTCCTCATAGTATCTAAGAAGGCCCTACCACTCCGAGTCCCAGATCTAGCCAGGTTGAGTAGGTCACTTCTTTCACAACTCATTAATAAACACAATTTATACATATTTTATATCTTTTTATACTTAGTCTTTTGTCATATTTATGTTCTTAATTGGATGTTTGAAATTGATTTTGTGATTTGCTCAGTTTTTATCCTTAATTAAATTTATTTGATAAATTTATACTATTTCAAGACATATCTTGAGTTATAGATCTCAGTTTTGGGTGATTCTTATGTCACGACCCAATTCCCAGGTCCGTGACCGGCGTAGAAGATCGCCCGTAGGAGACCTCCTACAAGCCCAACTGTACGTTTTG
>JANHAO010012818.1:0-16235 GCA_026873985.1 Saraca asoca | reverse complement strand
AGAAGAGCCTGTCCCAATTCTTCTAGGTTAGCAAGAAGCTTGTTAATTTCTTGTGTGTATGTTGTAAAACTGGCAATTTAGGAGCCTGGTAATCCTGATGACTTTTATTCTTAATTGAAAAGGTCTTTCAGTGGATGAAAGATTAAGTGGAGTAGACTTAAATTACGTTTTCAATTCAAGTTGAACCACTTTAAAAATCTGTGTTTCCTGTATTTTACATTACTACACAATTTTGGTTTCTGTAATATGCAATTTTGGTTTCTGCAATGTTAATTACTGCATCATTATTTCTACTACATTGTTAATTTATTTTGTGAGCTAATTCATCTTAATCTTAAACAAATCTGCTTGCAATAAAAGATTTCAGTTAAATCATTTCAATTAAGTTTTTAAAAGGCGTATGTAAATTCCTCCAACGGGAAAAGGGCAAGATCCACACTAAACTAAATTTCGCACATTTAATCTTTAAGTTTTACCCACCAATTTTTATATCTTTGGGACCTGACAAAATTAATGTGCATTTTATTGCCCAAAAAATTCTAACAAGAAACCTCAAATCAATTGTAGAAAATTCAATGGAAAATGACATTTCCAATTTGAACTAGATCAGCCATGAACAATAGCAATTCCAAAAATTCTTGCTCCATTCCAGTCTAATTCATTCATAATTAACATGGGGTTTTATTTCATTTAACCATTCTAAACATAAGCCCTAAATTAATTTCACAAAATTTGAATGATAAATAACAATTTAAAATCTAATCAAAAAATTAAAAAAAAAAAAGGAAAATTTTCATTTCAACAAAGATAGAATTTCTTTTGTTCAAATTACAAGAGATCACTTTTTTTTTCCACCATAACTATGATAGATGATTTTGGGAAATAGATTGTAGAGTGATGGGTAGTCTACTTAGTCTAGGGTAATAGGGGTAGGAATCCTATAAAATAAAAAACTTGAATTAGGTAAAGATCTAACTCATCAATGGAAAATCCCAAAACCTTAATTCAGACTTAAGAGCCACTAAATAAAGTCTAACGTTTTATCATCACTAAATGTGCTATCATACTTTAACATTCTATAAGATTTCATGAATTATTAAGTCCACAAGGAGTTAAAAGTAAAAATAATTCCAACATAAACAATTTAGGCTTTGTTAAATCAGGACATGTTCCGTCAAATTAAAAAGGAAAAGCCCTCTTCTTTCTTTGTCTAGATAAAGTTGGTTAGCCATTGCTTCAAGTTACTTTGCATTCACAAATTAAGCATTGTTTTATTGAAATAAAGTTAGAAAATTAATATAAATATACTTTTTTCTAGTGAATTGATTGGTGGATATATAGGTGTAAATTTAGAAAATTAATTCAGTATGCATTTTCTACTTAGACATTAAAGAGAAATAGATACAATTTCACTTGTATATGTGATGTCACAAAATTTTTATAAAGGACTCGCACTACTTTTATAAATGTATTTTGTGTCTATTTTTCTCCTGTTCAGTTAGAGAAAAATTATCCTTATAAAGGTTGTTTAGAGATATTGTAAAGGCAATGGTGTGGAGTTAGAGTTGAGAACTTGATATAGATTATCTTGTAATATTGTTATTATTATATTGAATCTCTTTTCATCATGATTTTTCCCTTAAGTTTGTAATTTTTCTACATTAAATTATTTACAGATAATATTATGTAGATATTATCTATCATGTATATTATTTTTAGACAAATAAGAGAGAGATAAATATAAATAAATTATACATAAATATTATAAGTGTTAATACAAAATTTAAAAGAATATATTTGTATGTGTATTGTGTTTATATCTTTTTTACCATCTACCATAAATAATATAAATTAAAATATGTCTCTAATTTTTTTATGTTTTGGCGCTACTCTTGATGCTTGATTATTTGCTAATGGGGGAATAGCTTTTCCCGACATATTGAAACATAGACGTCTACTTCTAATATCTCTAACAAGACTTTTATATGGCCATTTTATTTCTGTCATTCAATTTCATCATAATCATTTCATAAAGGGTTTTACATAAAGATTTAATGTCAAAATATGGTTACTTAGGATGTTTAGTAAAACAAATATTACGTGCAACCATCATTCTTTTGCTTAAATAATAATAAACAAGAAATGAAAACAAAAATATAACACTATAAGACAATATAATGGCAAAAAATAATATGGCCCACCCCATCCTTTAGATAGACATATTTTGTGGAAGTTTATGGAAGAAACTTATGTTAGTAATAATAAGGCTCCAAATCTCCCTTGACTTTTGATGGGAAACTTTAATCAAGTGTTCAATTTTTCAAACAGAGTGGATACTCTGCACTTGTTGGGGCTAATATGTTTCAGGATGTTATTTTCAAGTGTGGGCTTATAGATTGTAAACCAATAGATAATTGGTTCACTCGGACCAACAACAGGGGTTAGGTAGATTGGGTTACGGAAAAAATTGATAGAATTCCATGTAATGATATGTGGATGACTACTTTCCATTATCCTAAAGTCCAAGGCCTATCCATAAGTAGAGTAACTTCTAATCATGCTCCTATTCTGATGTCAACCCGCAACACTAAAAGACTTAAGCCTTATGTTTTTTAAGTTCTAAGCATTTTGGATCTCTGACCCACAATGTAAAATCATCATCCAAAATTCTTGGTCTTCTATATTTCAAGGATCTCTGGCCTCTCAATTTAATCAAAAACTCAAAAAAAAAAAAAAACAGATACCCAACTCAGAGTTTAGGATAAAGCTAGGTTTGGAAAAAAGAAATAGACAATTAAAGAGCTAGATAATGAATTATGTATGATTCAATGACAGGGTCTAAATTCCTCATATAATCATGAAAATGGTATCAGAAAGTAGCTAGAGTACTTGTTGCATTGCCAAGAACTTACTTGGGCCCAGAAGGCTAGATAGTTGTGGTTAGTCAATAGAGATCTTAATAGCAAGTATTTTCATACCTTGGTCAATCATAGAAGAACAAAATAAAAAATCATGTATGTTTTTGATAATCAAAGAAATAAAGTTCAAGATTTGGATTTATTAAAAATGAAGTAGCTCATCACTTCAATAAGCAATTCTCATTAAAGCCAAGCATTTCTTCAAATTGGATTGCGGAAATTAATCAACTTTAAATTCCAAAACTCACTAATGAACTTAAAGATAAGCTCATAACGCCATTTTCTCAACTGGAAGTTAAAGAAGCCATCAAGGAAGCTAATTAATCATGATTTTGTCCAAGGCTTAGATGGTTTTACTTATTGATTTTTTTTTAATAATATTGGGGAATAGTAGGACATGATGTGTGTGGATTGTTCTTTTCATTTCTCAATAGAGGTTTTTTTTTTTTTTTTGAGATCCCTCAATGAAACATTGATTACTTTGATTTCAAAAGGGGAAGAGCAAAAGACCTTTACTGATTTTAGACCAATCAATTTTAGTATGTAATTTTCAAAATAATCTCCAAAGTTCTAGTCAATAGATTACAAGTTATAATGGAAAATTTGATCATTCCATATTAGAATGCCTTCTGGACTAATTACTAACAATATATTTATTTGCTTTGAGATCATGCAATATCTTAAAAATTGCAAAAGTAAGACTCATTTTTCAGCTGCAATGAAGATTGACTTCTTCAAAGCTTATGATTCTATATCTTGGGATATTATTCACCAACTTTTGATAACCATGAACTTTCTACAAATTTTGATTCAAGTTTTAATTTAGTGTATCACAACTATTACCTACAAGGTTCTTGTCAATAGAGAAACAATAGAACCAATTACCTTTCAATGTGGCTAAAGACAAGGAGACCCATTATCTCCTTATTTATTTATTCTTTGTGCTAATGTGTTGTCAATTGTGTTGGATGAGGCTAATCAAGATGGGATAATCAATGAAATCAGGCCTTTAAGACATGCTCCAACCTATGAAGCACTGACACTTCATATAGTAGTCGTGTCCGCGTGTCGGTGTCCGCATTTCATCGTGTCCACGTGTTGAAAATGTGGTGTCTGTGCATTGAAAATGTCATGTCCCTGTGTCCGTATCCACGTGTCCGTGCTACCTAGGCTCCAACAATTAATCATTTAATGTAAACAAATGATTTGCTTTTGTTCTTTAAAACTGATTCCACAAGTTGTATGTAGTTTATGTTTACTCTTGAGAAATTTGTAGATTGATAGGATTGAGGATAAATTAAAATAAATCAGTTGTTAAATTCAGTCCAAATACTCCAAGAAAGTTGACAGTTTAGAAAAGTTCTTAATGGGATGCTTGGATTTAAAATGGTCCTTAATCTTGGTAAATACTTAGGAACCTTCATCGATGGTCATCAAGATATTGATTGGTGAGTTAGTGGTTCAAAAGTTGGCAAAGGAGTTAGCAGAGTGGAAAACTAGATTAATATCTCAAGCAAGGAGAGTAATATTATTCAAGTTTTCATTAAGCTCAATTCCAACCTATCATATGGCAAAGTTTAGGGACCAAATGGAGGCTATTGGGGCAAAGTTTTTTTATCAAGATAAAGGACAAGCATAAAACCTACTGGATATCTTGGAAGAATTTAACTCTTCCAAAGTATTTGGGTAAGGTTGGTTTAAGAAAAATGCTAGAATCTAATAAAACTATGCTAGCTGAACAAATTTGGAAAGTGATAAAGAATCCCTCATTTCTACTAGCTCAAATTATTATCCGAAAATATGGTAAAGGAAATTTGAAGAACATTATGGATAACTCTCATGACATTTCTTACAGATGGAAGGGTGTTAGAGTTGTTTCCAATTTGCTTATAGATCATTTACATTAGTAGGTTGATAATTAGATAAGCTTGAGGAGTAGATTTTGGTTTCTTTTTATTGAACCTCTTCCTCATCATCATAATAAGGTTCAAGATCTTATCAATATCACCACTCTTTCATGGCAAGAAAGTAGTTTGAGTAATTTGTATCATTCAGATATAGTTCATCAGATTTCAAGAATCTTAATTTCTTGTTTGGAGATTGCGAATTGGTTAGCTTGGTTTGAGTCAACCAATGACTCTTACTTAATCAAAAAAAGGATACTAGCATTTCACATCCCATCATTATCTACCTTTAAAAGTGATTTCCCTTGGGGGGAGCTTTGGAAGCTCCCAATATAGCTAAGATTTAAGTTGTTTCTTTGGAGAGTTTATAACCATATTCTCCCTTCAAAAACTTTGTTTATACATAGGCATGTTCAAGTTCCTACAATTTGTTCTTTATGTGGTGCTGTAGATGGATCCTTATCTCACCCTTTTCTGTAATGCCCTTTTTCTCGAGCTATTTGGTTTGCTTCTTAGTTGACTACTTATCTAGAATTGTTGATTTTTCAAGCTGTCATGGTTTGGATTAAACTGTGTTTAGAGAATGGCAAAAAGCATCCTCATGTTAATACGTAATTGACCATTCCAATAGTTATTATTTTGAATACTATTTGGTTTTATAGGAACAAAATTATTTTCCAAAATGAGCAGTCATATGTGGATTAAGCTTTGAAATCTTATCAACATTGGTTGCACTAATCTACTCAATTCACTTCCCATGTTTTGAATTTTTAGATTATGATACAGTCTCAGCCTTTACTACTAGATACAATTCAAGAGTTGCAGAGTTAGTAGTAGTTTTATGGAGTTTTTATTTTTGCTAGACAATCTTAACCTAACTATTTACCATCTCTATTGGAAGTAAAGCATGAGATTTTGAAAGAAGGATCATTCATAATAAATAGCCTCCAATTATTAGAAGTAAACTATAAAGGTTATAATAATGATGAGATTGACTAGTCAGGAGCATTGGTTATTACTAATGATTCTGGAAACAACCTCACAAAGTGTTTAAGGAGTGTAACTAAACCTTTAATCGCCATCCACTTTGGAGAAGTTGTCATTGAAGATATTTTTTGATGATATAAGGAACTCATAGCTAATACTATGTTTGAAGGGGAACAAGAGTTAAATGTCACTGTTTTGTCACCAGAAAAGCTTGACATGAAAATGATGCTAAGTTACTCTGTATGGGCAAGCCACCAGATAAGTTTGTCCATATATGGCTTTTCTAATAGCAATGTTTTATGACAAGGCAATCTACATTCAAGATAGGGTGAATTAGGTGTTTTTAAAATTTTCATAATTTTTAAAATTCTCATTGAAAAACATTTGATTTGGGGAGCCATAAGGATGATTTCAATTTTAACAACCCAAAATAGTTTTATAAAGATGTTTATACTTAAGAAATAACAAATCAAGACACATGTATAGAGCAATTCATTGAACTATACATAGTCAATGCATAGAGAAGCACATTCTTTTATAGATATCACTCATTTCAAGCATTCTAACAATTTTTATCAACAAAAATACTACAAGAAAAACAAAGTTTTCAACATTTGAAAACGTCAGAAATCTATCAAAAATAGATGATTTAGGATGGATGACAAATGTTAGAAAACACTAGTTGAAATCTTTTCTAATATCTGTAGAAGTCAAAAAAAATTTATGCTCACAAACATTAGAAAAGAGGTGATGTGGCAATGTTGCATGCCATTTTTTATGCCCACAAATGTTAGAAAAACTTGATGCCATGGCATGTGTATCACTTAGTTTTAATGTATAGTGATGTCAAAAAATGTTAACATGGAATGCCACATCATCATTTTTGATACTTGTAGACATCAAAAGTTTGGATGATGTGCTAAAGCCACATTGTTGATTTTACGTTTGTCTAAAGTCTAGGGACATCAAAAATAATGATGTGGCATGCCATGTTAGCATTTCTGACATGTTTACATGTTGGAAAGGACATCAAAAACTATGTTGTGATAGAAAAAATAAATATATAATTAAAATACCCTTGCACCTACACCTGATAATAATAACAACAACATCTTCATTTGTAAAAAGTCCACAAACATAACCAAATTATTACATTTAACATTTAAAAAATTTTAAATATTCTTCAAATTCTAAAATGTTACATTGACTCATGGAAAAAGTCCATATCCTTTTCTTGCTTCTCACTCTCCTTCTCAGCAACATCTTTATTTGTAGGGATTTGGGCCTGTGGCTGAGTCTATGATGAAACTCTAGGATAAAATGTGGCAATTGTATCAAAGAATATGGTGGAGTCAACTATTGTTACGAAGGAGGCTGCATCCATGGATAAAAATATGGAGGAGGCATCTGAGATGGTGGATGAGGCATCTAAGATGGTCGAGAAGGTACGTTGAGGAGGCATTTAGGATGGTGGATAAGGCATAAGAGGTTGTTGCATAGATGATGGTTGCCAAACTCCAAAATGTTGTATTAAGCAATTTACAATTTTTTGCAAAGCAGCCATTTTCTTTTCCATCTGAATTTCTCTTCGTGAAGAAGAAAGCCTCCAGTGTGATGTATTGTTGACCACATCATGTGTGTCTATAATCCCATCCCATAAACTCGACCTTTTTTTATCTCTTACAACCTACCTCCACAATTTAGGATTAGATGACATAGAGATTGCAGCATCTAGATTACCATTACTTTCTTTTGTCGATGCTTGAGTAAACAACAATCTTTCCTTTTCTTTACTAAAAAACTCCTAAAAAAGAAAGTAAAATATGAAAAAGAAGTTAAGAACTTATATAAGCCAAAAATAAAGTAGAATTATTTAAACTTAGCTAGGTAAACAACTTACAAATTTTTTAGTAGCATAAGGGTCCACCCATTCCTCCACATTCTTCTTTTTCTTCTTGTGCAAGTTAAAAAACTTGTTAGGAAATTTGTTTTTCATGTTTCACACATATTTAAAATTGTAAACAACTTGAAACACTTATACACAATCAAAGTGTTATATATATATTTAGAGTTTTACTTACATATCTGAGGGCATGCTTCATTATCAATATAGAACTTTCACAATGAAAAGATGCACCTGGATTTATAGCTTATTCTTTTTATTTTACTCATGTAGATTCTTAAAATTTGTACCATTCATATAAGCGAGCAAGTTATCCTAGACAGAATCGATAATCCAATTAGTTTTTTTTTCTCTAGTCTCATTGAACGCATATGACACTAGTCTTGTCCCTTGATGGTTAAAAGACTTCCACAGTACTAAATGATTGGCAGGGGTCCATTTATAGTTCTTCTATAAGTTACAACCATACATGTGTGCCAAAAATGATGCAATTGCATAAAAGCATATAAGAAACAGTAGATACTAAAATTCGAAAGTAAGTATAAAATACCAAAAATTCCCTCTCAAACCACATCCTTTGTGACTCTTGCTTAATGCTTGTCTATTTTGGCCATGCTTCATTAAATTTTGTCAATTTCCTTGATTCTATGCATGAATTCTTCCATGGGATAAAACCTGTAAACATTTAAATACAACTTTAAATACTCACGTTCCACCAGGAATTAGGATTATGTTTTCATGAGACCTAAAATTAGATGTTGATAGCCTACTCTGATGGTAGTTAATGCCATCAGAGTGGAAATGGATTGGAAGATAGATGCACGATGTGATTAGTGAGAAGATTAAGGATGAGGGCCTATAGAAGAATGCTAGGTGGGAGACACTATAAGATGGGGCTGGGGGAAAATGCTATACTAGAAGAAAACTAGATGACATGTGCAATACTAGATTGGGATTGGATAGAAGGCATTATACTGGTAGGGGACTGGATGGGTAGCATCATACTAGGAAAAGGCTAAGCCAGAGGCATCATACTAGGAATAGGCATAAACATGTAAGCTAATAAGGAACTGCCATCAAGTAATAACCTAGTTGGGGTGGCTCTTATAAGGCTAATGGGGTGGAAAGATTTTTTTTTTTTTTTTACTTTGGTTTCACCTTTCCCTTACCTTTTCTTGATGACATCTATATTAAATAAAATTAATATAAACAAATAAACATGTAAAATATATAGATATACATGAAACATAAAAAAATGCAAGCAAATATGATATAAATGCATTCAGTTAAATATGCAACCTATCAATCAAAATCAATGTAATTTGCTTGATTAACATCATTACTAGTTTCTATTAAATCATCTGAATCTGTATAATCAAGTTCTTCATCTTCATTTTCTAATTCCTCATCTTCATTTTCTGATTCCTTAACTTTTTCCACAATATCATCTCCAACTAAGGTAGGTGGCTTAACTTCCTCTAATCTACCATTGATGTTATGCAAACTATCAATATTCTCTAACTTAGGTATTGGATGAATAATGGATACTACTTTGTTTTGATAAACATTTTCCAATATAATATTATTTTCAATCATTCTTCTTGGCTTCGTTTTAATTACAACACACCAATTGTGATTTTCGCTTATTGATTTCGAATTGCTTGATGTGCAAATATGAACAGATCATATTCTGAATATTTTCTAGTATGCTTCACTTCCACTATTCCATACTCTTTGTAAATCTTCATTTCACGATTAATCACTAGATCAAACCATTGACATGCAAATAAAACTAACCCCTTCATGGGCAAACTAGGATATTAAATTTCCACAACTTCATTGAGAATCTCATAAAAGTCATTTTGACCAATGTTAACATTTTATGTATCCTTTCTACATACTCCATTATTATTTGTCTTCTTCCTTCCTCTACATGATGAAGTGTAGAATTTGCACCCATTTACAAATTAAATTGGCCATGTCTTATCCTTTCTAGATGGACCATACACTAAATCATATAGACATTGATTATTCACACCATTTTTTGGATTTAAGACCTATGTAAAAGAAATTATTATTAGAATTAGTTAAGAAGTATTATATACTAAATATGTAGATAGGAAATCTAGAATTGTTACAAAATCTTGAAACCACTTTTGAAAATGGCAAGTAAGGTTTTTTTTTTCTATATCCTAGTCCATTATATTTTGATGCATCATCTTCAACCATTAAATAAATAAGCTATGAAAACATATGACTAAAGCGCTAGATAAAAAGTTACACATTAACATCAGGAATGATACATATATAACTTGATTAATACTTACTTTTTGTATGGATCAATCTCATCACAATTTAACAAGACATACAAATGGATAGCATCCAACTCAGTTGATTTCACAAATCTTGATGAACATGAACCGAATAGTCAGCTAGGTAGATTGAAAATGGATAGAGTAGAAGCTACAATTTCATCCTCACCATTATCATTTCTCCTAACTCTTATACTATTTGATTGGACATAAGGCTCAAAATAATATTAGCAAAAATGAGTTATTTCTTTAATCAAATATGCCTCACAAATGGATCCTTTAGGAAGAGCCTTATTTTTCATTCTCTACTTCAACTTGATAAGAAATCTTTCATTAGGACACATCCATCAATATTGAACAAGACCACCTACCAATACTTCATATGATTAATGGATCAGTAGATGCTCCATAACATCAATGAACCCCGGCGGAAAGATTCTTTCTCATTTGCATATGATGATAGGGATGCTTTTAATCATATGTTCCTTTTGTAATACAGTTGAGCAAATGTCTGTAAAAAAAAAGGCTCAATTTAGTCAAAGGTTTCCATATACAATCAGGTAGTGCACGAAATGCCATTGGCATTAAGTACTCCATAAACACTTGACAATCATGACTTTTTATTCCAAAAATCCACCCATCTCTAACATCCATAGATCTATTTAATTTTGAAGCATAATTGTTAGGCATGTGTAATTCTTTCATCCATTCACACATTACTTTTTCTCTGATATATGTTTAATGCATACTTTGTCTTAGGTTTGTAAACTTTCCCATTGGTTTGTTCTTGTGGCTCTAACTCCTTTATTCTATAATATTCTTTCATGTTCATCCATGCTTTCACATTATTTTTTGTCTTGCCCTTAATGTCCATAATAATGTTAAATATATTACCAAACACATTTTTCTCAACATGCTTTACATCAAGGTTATGGCAGACCAAGTTACTTCTCCAGTATGGCAAATCTTAAAATGTACTTCATTTAGTCCAATTATGAGTCAACCCATACCTAGGTAACCTAATTGGCCAAATTTTGGTTACTTGTAAACACTTGCAAATTCTCTCCAACAACTAGTTGCCATTAAGGCTGCCAAAAAAGTCTAATTGCTCCACTTTATTTTTTATAAAGGCATCTTTATTTCCTCTAAAAAGGTGATAAGGATTCAAACACATTTAATGATAATCAAACCATGATTGTTTTCTTCCATTTTTTAATGTGAATACATTAGTTTGTTCCATGCATATTAGACAACATAACTTGCAAATTGTTATCCATCCAGACAACATCCTATATGCTGGAAAGTCATTAATTATCCACATCAAATTTACTCTCCTAACAAAGTCTTGCTTGGTAAAGATATCATATTTTAATACACCCCTATGCCATAATAGTAATAGCTCATTAATTAAAGGTTGTAGAAAAATATCAATTGTACTTTTAGGATTATTAGGACCCAGAATGATCAATGTCAATAACATATATACATGGGTATTGCACATTTCCAGAGAATGATTGTAAGGAGTGACAATTATTGGCTAACATGAATGTGGCACAATAGATTGATTGTATAGATTAAATCCATCTGAACATAGGCCAAGCCTAACATTTCTAGGCTCAACAACATATTGGGGATATGTATAATCAAATCACATCCATGCTTCTCTATCCGATGAATGGTACATTACTCTATTTGTTGTATGATGCTCATGGTATTGATTTCATTGATACATATAATCTTTGAAGTCTCAGAATAAGTGTGAACATAATTTTTTTCAAAATTTTTTTCCACACAAACAAAGCAATCCTAAAATCTCCCCTCCCCCATGTTTAAATTTTACATTGTCCTTAATGTAAACACAAATCATCAACAAAAGCATGGACAATTAAAATAAAGGAAAGGGAAAGAGAGAAAACTCTTAGGTTGCCTCCCAAAAAACATGTTTGTTTAACATCATTGGCTCGACAGTTTATCTTTGTTTCTCTCAACCAAGATCATGAATTCTTGGGGCCACAAAATTTTCCTACCACCTATGAACTTTAGAACCCATCTTCAATCGCTTGAATTTCTTTCTACTTGCTGAAACTAATTTTTCTATGCTAATTGATTCAAGAACATTAACATCAACATCTTGCACTAAAGGATTGGTAGCATCAATAAAACACATAAAATAATCATCAGGAGAGTATTACTTGGCATTATCAAAGATGTTATACTATAAGGTATCACCATCAAACTCCATGGTAAAAGAGCCATCAAAGATGTCATCTGGCATTTTCAAAATGCAAAATTCTATAGCTGAGATGAAAGTATTCGCCCACACTAACACATCCTTAACAACTTCTACAAGGACAAAATTAAACCTATTTGTCAATTGGATCACAACATTAGTTTTCTTCAAGGGTCCCAAATTCAAATATATATAGATAGAATAAGAAATGACTTTTATAAATGCATCTAAATCTAGCATGACATTTTCAAAATAATTCTGATCATTTGCACATGCAATTGTGAATGAACCTAGATCCTTGCATTTCTAGGGGAGTTTATTATGAATGACAACATATATTTTCCCTATGTTTATCTTCTCATTTCCTTTCAATTTCCTTTTGGTTGTGCATAGCTACTTAAGAAATTTTGCATACCTTGGAATTTATTTAATCATATCCAATAGGGGTATGTTCACTTCCACTTTTTGTAAAGTGTCCATGATATTTTGTTCTTCTTTAATCTTCTTTAGCAATCTACCAGGAAAGGGAGGAAGAGGGGTAGGAAAAACTGAAGCTAATCAAGAACCACCTTTTTGTTTAGCAAGATCTGCCTCATTTTGCTTTCAAATATTTTTCTACTTTACTAAATTTGGTTGCTCTAAAGCTCTGGCTTCTCTCATTTTTAGTTTTTTTTTTCCATTCCTCAGTAGTATTGCATGTACATTTTCTCTAGGATTTAGGACTATTTGGGAGGTTAATCTATTAGTAACTTAAGTTTCTAGATTGATCACTTTTGTCTCTAATTTCTAAAATCTGTCATTTAATTTTTGTCAAAATTACTGAAAGTTGGCTTGTTGTTCTTGCTTCAATTGTGAGATGTCAGCTCTAATCTATTATTGGAATTGCAAGTTATTTTGGGCCATAGTTTGGATTAGTTCTTCAATTGCTTTGGTTGAAGATGAATTCTAGTTCTATTGCTACATGGTCTAATTCTGTTGCATTTGAAATGGAGCTTACTAGAAGGAAGCTTGCTGTCTAGCCTGATTTCTATATCTCATATTAGAATAATCTCTCTAGCCTGGGTTATATGTATTGGAATATGGATTATATACCTATTGTGTCTGTGTTAGAAATTCTCTACTACTTTCTAGAAATCTACCCATGGTAGGAGTTTGCTGGAAGGGGTTGGAAGAAGTTAGGACATGTCTTAGTATTATGTCCAGGGATTGAGTAAATTCCACACACTGTTGTTGTTTGTCTTTGCCTTATAGTCTATTGCATTTGTTAAACCATGAGGTCTATCATTTATCTCTCAAGATTAGAAGTATGCACCTTATTTACCTCTTTACCACATAATTTGTTTTGTTGCCAAATTATTGTGAATTTACAGCCATGTTTGCTATCACAATCCTTGCTTCGTCTGGAGTCTTGTCTACTAAAACTCCTCTACTTATAGCATTTATCATACTTTCATCCATTAGGAGAAGGCTTTCATAAAAATACTGGATTAAAAGCTAATCATTGATCTATTGATATGGATAGCTAGCACATAACCTCTTAAACCTCTTTTAGTATTCATATAAGGTTTGTTTATTAAACTATTTGATGCTATAAATTTCTTTTTTGAAATTAGCAACTCAGGAAGCAAGGAAGAGTCTCATCAAGAAAAGTCTAGTCATCTCAAACCATGTACCAATTGAGCTAGGGGGAAAATAATATAGCTCATCCTTAGCTACATCAACTAATGAGAAAAGAAATACCCTTAGTTTAATCTACTTCTCTGAAATTCCCTAAGGCTTCATGATTAAGCAGACAACATGGAACTTTTTAAGGTGTTTGTGAGAATCTTCTCTAGCCAAATCATGAAATATAGGCAGTAAGTGTATCAGTCCAAACTTTAGCTTAATGGTTGCATCAATCTTAAGATAGTTTATGCATAATGACTGCTGGTTTAGGTCTGGAGTAGCTACCTCCTTCAAGGTCCTCTAATAAGAAGATGAATTTTTAGATAGTAACTCAACTTTAATGCTTATACTAGGGGAGGAAGCTACTGAATAGTCTGTCTAATCTCCCTTCTCAAATTTTATTGGGTTTGTTCAATTTTTGGATCATATATTAGCTTAGAATAATGAAAAGACCATGTCATGCACCATTGGGCTTGTCAGGGAAAAACAAATCAAAAGAATAGAATTAAAAAAATCAACAAAATAATACAGAAAATACAAAAGAAGAAAAATATTGCTAGACAATGGAATTTGACTAAAATTTGCCAGAGTCTATGATAACAAATAGGTTTCGATCAAAAGGCCAAAAACTAGCACCTTGCCAAATTTGAGCCCCAAATTCCATAGTCAATTTTTTTGTTGTTAGACCTTGTTAGAAACTTAAGGGAAAAAAATTTCATTCCAAGGAACTCTAGGAATTAATTCTGTGACTAATCATTGATACAAACATTTCATTCCTTCTTTAAGCACTTAACTAAGAATCTAATTAAGCCTAATACCTGATCAATTCTTATTAATTTCTCTCTAAATTGGCCAATCAAGCCTAACACTCACTTAACCCATATTACTGAACAGATTGAAGCCTAACACCTCAACTAATTCATCGATAGCATTAAAAATTAAAAATACCAAGATTAATTAATTAATTCACCCCAGTAGAAATCAATTAATTATCCCCAATTCTCTAGGATAATTGATCACATCATCTCATAATTAGAAATCCTATTGCTACTCAAACTAAATAGCTATAAATAATAACATTACTTATAGAAATTCAACTAGCAGTAAATCACAATGAACAATTAATTAATAGACCATCTTAATCAATCATCCAAGGAAATTATTAGCATTAAAATAGAGAAACAAGAGAATCAAATTGAGAACAAATTAACAATAGAAGCAAGTCTCAGAATTAACAAGAGAATTAATGCACAATTTCCCTTAGATTGAAGTAGAAGTTTAGCTACACATTAAAATAAAAATGAAAGAAAAATTAAGAAAAGAGAGAAGTATTAAAAGGAACTAGTGCTCTTGCTATAGAAGAGCTCCTCCTCTTCAAAAAGTATAGAAAAATGAAATTATGTAACTAAGCTTTTATATGAGCTCACTACACGGACTCGGGCTACTTATTAGGGTTGGAAGAAGGCATAATTGGATGTGGATCTCTTCATATGAATTGTAGGCCTATCACTTATCTTTTGAATGGCCTTAACCTTGCTAAAAAATTCGATCTCTAGCTTAAATTATAGGCTAAACACCGAGACAACTTTGTAGAGCAGTTCATGTTGGTGTATGCCCTAGAAGCCAATCATAAGATGATTGTTTTGCATACATTGTATTACGTTTCAATGGCAATCCAATTATTATATTTTTTTGTTATATCTGTGTAATATAAATAAATATGATAATTATCCCTAGAATAATTTGCTATTCTTAAAATGTCCCTAGTCTAGTATTATTGTGAACTGGGATAGCAATAAATGTAGTGAGACTAGTATGTACGATGACTGATGACCAAAGTTCATGGATATGAGATATCAAGTTATTACATAATTATATGTTAGAGAACCAATGTACTGGACCGACCCACCATAAGAATGCTTTATGGAAGGTTTTGTGTCATAAGTAATTCTTTAGTGACCATAATATCTGAAGTCCTTTGACCTAAAATCACCATGGTTCCCTACATGAGGAGTCATTTACTTTGACACTGTCTTATGTTACCTTTAATAGGCTGGCCTAAAAGGCAGTGATTAGGTATATCATAAATCATGTGGAGGGATGTGTGTGATTTAGATGAGATTTTTTCCTTTCTACTTAAGAGGAGTAATATCCATGGGCCTCTTGATCAAGTGGACTAAGAAATGCATGGCTGTGCTCAAATGAATCAATTTGCGATATTGATTCATTCATTTTCAATTAGTCACTCAAGGATTAAGAAACATAGATTGAATTATTAAGAGGATGACACATTCCATGCCTCGAGTTCAATCTGGA
>JANHAO010012817.1:0-16167 GCA_026873985.1 Saraca asoca | reverse complement strand
ATTTGATGAAGCATCTTCTTGGTGGTCACCACAAGAGGTAACACTACCAGACTCAAGGGAGATGGAAGAGAAGTTATGAGAAAAGCTTATAATAGAAGAAAATCCAAATCCTAAAGCAGAAGAAAGGGTGATATCTAGAAGGGAGAAAGATAAAGAAGTAGCTACTTCACTAGAAAAAGTTCCAAGTCCATGGAAAACTGAAGTCCATCGAAAAAGTACTGAAGATACTTGACCAAGTCAACAAGAAATTGATGGTGAAGATGGAATACAACAATTAAGACGATTAAGTAGAGTTCTGAAGCCAAATCCAAAATATGCTAATGCTGTTATTATGGAAGAGAAGGAGCCAACAACATTTGAAGAAGCTATCAAGAAGGATGAGTGGAAGAAAGCTATAGAGGAAGAGTTTCAAGCATTAAAAGAGAATCAAACTTGGGACCTAGTGCCAAAGCCAAAAGATATAAAGCCCATATCATGTAAATGGGTGTATAAGATAAAAACTCGTCCAGATGGTTCAATAGACAGATACAAGGCACAACTAGTGGCTCAAGGGTTCTTACAGCAGTATAGTTTCGACTATGATGAAACCTTCAGCCCAGTAGCAAAAATAACTACTATACGTGTTCTGCTGGCATTAGCAGCAAGCAAAGCATGAAAGCTTTGGCAATTAGATGTGAAGAATGCTTTCTTGCATGGAAAGATTGATCGAGATATATACATGGAGCAGTCAAGAGGGTTTGAAAATCAAGCTCATCCTGAGTATGTGTGCAAGCTTCGAAAGGCTCTTTATAGACTAAAGCAGGTGCCAAAAGCTTTGTATGATAAGATTGTAGAATTCTTAATTCAGAGTGGTTATTCTTTTGCACATGCAGATTCAAGCTTGTTTGTCAGAAAGTGTGGAAATAAACTAGTAATTGTACTAATTTAGGTGGATAATCTTATAATCACTAGGGATGAAGAAGATAAGATTTGTCAAACAAGAGAAAATTTATTAGTTCATTTTCATATGAAGGAGCTTGGAAAACTTGAACATTTTCTTAGGCTAGAAGTCGACTACAAGAAGGAATGGTTGTTCTTGAGCCAGCAAAAATATGCAAAAGATCTTTTGCAGAGGTTTGGAATGGAGGAGTGCAAACCAATGTTAACACCTATAAAGCCAAATGCCAAGCTTTGTGCAGAGGGAGGAAAAGACTTGGAAGATATCACTATGTATCGATAATTGGTTGGAAGCCTAATCTATTTGACTTTGACAAGGCCTGACATTACATTTGTAATTGGAGTGGTGAGCCGGCACATGCAAAAACCAAAGAAGCCTCATCTTGAAGCAGTCAGACGAATACTACGATATGTTAAAGGAACAATTGACTATGGTTTGTTCTATAAGAAGGGCGAAGTTTGCAAGATAGTTGGCTACTGTGACGTAGATTATGCTGGTGATCATGACATATGCCGATCAACTACAGGATATATGTTCAATCTTGGATCAGGCCCGATCTCATGGTGTAGCAAAAGGCAGCCGATTGTGTCATTATCAACAATTGAGGCTGAATATCAAGCTTCAGCAATGGCTGCTCAAGAAAGTACGTGGTTGATTTAGTTATTAGAGGATCTACATCAGCAAATTGAGTATACTATATGATTGCATTGTGATAATCAGTCAGCGATCAAACTTGCAGAGAATTCAGTATTTCATGCGAGAACCAAGCATGTAGAAGTCCATTATCACTATATTAGAGAAAAGGTGTTGCAAGAAGAAATAGAGATGGTTCCTATTCAGACAAATGATCAAGTAGTAGACTTATTCACAAAGGGATTATGTGCTAATCAATTTTTGAAATTACGTGAACAACTTGGTATGGTAAAATAATTGTGAAGAGTCAATGCTGAGGGAGAGTGTTAGAGAAATAGCAGCACCGACTCTTCTTTTTCTTGAAGAGTTGTTGCTTAAAAAATATATAAAATAAAAAAAAAAAAAAGAGAAAAGTATAGAAAGGACTAGTATGTCGGTATACTAAAATTTTTTAGACAAATTGTATTTAATGCAAGGTGATTGTAGTGTAGTATATATTGTGTGTGGGTTTCTGCTTGTGTGTTAGAAGAAGAGTAACCGTGTGTGTGTGTGTGTGTTTTGAAAAATATGGTGAGGGTGTGCCGTGCAAAAGTATTTGTGAGTTGAGAAGAAATAAAAAGAAGAAGAAGTGAGGTGTCCCACTTTTGTACTTTCATCAAAATAAATTTCTAATAAATCCCTATTATTTCTTACAGGTTCAACCTTCACTATGATCAATTGATCTGACCCAAAAGAAGGGAATGATACAGAAGATTTCAGTGCCATTTAACTTATTCCAAAGAGTAGTCATCAGACATTACTTTAGTTTCATAAGATTATATAGTTTATGAGCAGTGATCTTTGCATGCATTTTTGAATGTATAGCTCAATCCTGAGAAAGACTAGTCACAGAAATTTGATTAAGATTCTCGCAATTTGCAGTAAACCAGAGTTTAAAGCTCTTTTTCTTGCACTGATGCCAAATGGTGGCCTAGAGAAGCATCTCTATCCAAGCCATGGATTGAGCCAAATGCTGGATTTGGTTCGTTTGGTGAAAATTTGCAGTCATGTTGCTGAGGGAATGGCCTATCTGCACCATTACTCTCCAGTTAGAGTGGTGCACTGTGATCTCTCAGTATACAATGGAGTTTGCTTGATTAGGTTAGAAAATGAGGAAGAAAAAAATAAATAGAAGATTTATAAAAGAAGGATTATTTAAAAATAAATAAGAGAGTAAAAAAAATAAAAAATTTATGTGGAAATACATCAATTATAATATAAAATGTCACATAATTTAAATAAGTGTAATGACAATGTTATTTATCTGTTTTTTTTCATTGAAAAATCGATATCAAGATCCAATTGCTACCTTGAAAAATATAAAAGGATAATACTGTTCAAATTTAAAAAAAATGTAACAGAACTATGAATTTAAAGCAAAATGGGGACTATAAATGTATTTAAGGCTTTCATTAATTATTTTCTTGCCTCATTATCTTCACTATCCTCCGTCTTTACCTCTACAATTTTCTTCTAATATTATTTTTAATATCTTACTTTTTATTTTTATAGGGGTGTTAAACAGACCAAAATTTATAAATCAGCTCCTTTGATTAGAAGTTTTTATAGAATTAAACTAATAATTTTGTAGTTTGTTTAAAAGCAAGTCAAAATGGCAGAGCCCATTTGGATTGCAGTTCATGCAAATTCGGCCTGTGTGAACCGGATTAACTTGCAAATCAGTCTCCTAATTTTTTTAGTTTCAAAACCACAGGGTCATGTCTTTCTTTATTATATACATTAAAAAATGTTAGAACCAATTGCGTTTGAATCAAAATGACATATTATTTAGAGCCGCTTGTTTGAACTTTTAAAAAAAGTATTTTTTTTTTAAGCAGTAAATTAAAGTTTCAAAAAAAAGTTAAAATTTTTTTTTGAAGTAATAAATTAAAACCTCAAAAAAAAAGTCAAATTTTAACTTTTTTATTACTTTTACTTTTTTTAAAACTTTTTTATTATTTTTTATTTTTTAAAAAAAATCAACTTTTTCTTTAAAAAAAATCCAAACAAACGGACCTTTAAAAATAATTAAGCATGCTTCACTTCAACCTAAATGTTAAATCCAATTAAATCTAATTACGCAAAAAATAAAAGGATGGAATTTAAATTTCAAAATTTACTTTTAAAAAAAATTGAGAAAAATCAATTTGATCCGCGGATGAATCCAACCTATCTTAGGACTGGAGTGAACTATAAAAAATTGAACTTGTTTAAAAATGAATCTATAAATGTCAAGTTTGTTTAGACCATTTCTGTGTGAACTGACTCCATTTAACAACCCTACTTTTCCGTACAAAATTATTTGTAAAATTTCCAAGTGCACAATAATATATACAAAGAAGTCGAACTCCCTTTCATAAGCTGACCTGAAATAATTATGTATTTTTTTTTTTTCATTTTTGCATCAATCTTTAGGGCTGCTTATATCTATCTTTTACTTTTGTCATTATACCAATCATTTTTTTCTCTTGTAAGTAATATTTCTAATAATATAATTCGAATATGAGTGAGAATGTTTTTCTTGAATATAGATGCTAATTATTTTCCTATTCTGTTAATTAAACTCATCTCGTAAAAAACTGTTTGAAAATATATATTTGCTTTCAAATATATATATATATATATATATATATGTGTGTGTGTGTGTGTGTGTGTGTGTGTGTGTGTTGAATTAATTTTTTCTAATTCCTATGGTGTATTATGATTTTGTTTGTGATTTGTGAATGATGGTACCACCATCTTACTTTGATTTTTTGGATTCAATATCACTATTTACATAGTGTATTACTTGATGCAACTCTGAAAAATAGTAATAAGAAAATAAAATTACATCCTGACAAATAGCTATAATTTTTTATCCAAGTGACAAGTGTTTGATCTCGACAGTGACTCATATTAATCTGATTCTGCTTCAACAATCGGAGAAAGATTAACTGAGGCTTCAATGACTAGCCCACGTTTTGAGGTTTCAATTAGAAACTATTCAGGACTTCAACAGTTTAAGACCCAAAAGAAAAAATTGTCCTCAAAAAGCAAAAAAAAAAAGAAAAAAAGATTGACACTTCTCACAAAATATCCAAAGAAAAAGAATGGAAATAACTGCATGCAATAGATGGCCAAAAAATGAAACAGGCAAATATTGTTACTATCAAATTTCAAAGAGTTCTACTTGCAGAGTCTACAATTAAAATAGAGAAATTCTTAAGTAGGTACTGAGCATTACTGCCTATGGAGACATTGCCATTCAAACGCTTACAAGTGTTCCTATGTAGTCGGTGTACTTAAATGGTAGTGTCTACATAGAAAATGCATACTAAAAAAATTTTCATCAAAACTATAGATAGATGCATGAGTTAAAACTCACTTGCACTCTGGCAAACTCAAATTAAGCCAAATAAAGTACTTAAAGAGAATGGGTAAAACGTCAAGAGAAATAAAGCACTTCAGAAGATCAGGCCTTAGTAAAGTCTGTTAGTTTCAAGTTATCACACTGCAGCTACAAGCTCAAATCATATTGAAGAACTTGAACGCAGGTTCATTCATATTTATAAAGTTGATTTGGAGGGTAAGACAAAAAAAGGGGGGGGGGGGGAATCTGATTTGCATGGAAGTGTAATTTTCTCATTGCTTAGAACAATGTAGTTCCTCTCTTGACAGTTTCAAGCTAATTACATTTGATTATACATTGTTTATAATGGGCAGTTGTCAATCCAAATCAGAACATTCATCTGATAAGATGCAGGAAATTTAAAGTCAAGTAAAACTTAAAATTTCACATAACAGTGTGAAATTGCTTACATTTGTCATAATATAAAACAGAAACTTCCAGATTCTGCATATATTGATCATAACTTAGCATACCCAGTCATCAAGCAAGGTGGGCAGACTGGTGAAATTATTGACTTTCATACTGAGAATGTACCAAAAACTGCTTCACAAGTTTAAATCAACCGGTATTTCTCATCCCGGCTGCTATCCCATTAATGGTGATAAGCAAAGCATCTCTGAGTTTATTGTTGTCATCGTCACATCTCAACCTCTTTAATATCTCCACCTGCAACATGTTCATGGGATTGAGATAAGGAAGCCTACTCTCAATTAACCTCCTTAAGCTCCTATTGTTCTCCTGAAGTTTCTCGTGTCCAGTAATAGCCAGTATAACCTTCTCCGTTGTGGAGAGCTCACTCCTCAGTTCACGGCCAAGCTCCCGCCTCTTCTCTGACACGAGGACTTCATCGTAGTGCTTGGCTATAGGAATGTCTGCTTTTCCCAAAACCATTTCAATAAGGTCTATGGTACATTGGAAGAAAGGCCACTCTTTGTACATGGCTCTCAGCTCTTCAGTATGTCCTTTGTCACAAACACTTTTTAAACCTGCTCCTACTCCAAGCCAAGCTGGAAGGACAAATCTGGTTTGAGTCCATGCAAAAATCCAGGGTATAGCACGGAGATGTCCGATTCCTGTTGAGCTCTTTCTTCTCGTGGGGCGGCTGCCTATGTTAAGATAGCCAAGCTCTGCTTGAGGTGTGGCTTCATGGAAGTAGGAAAGGAATTCTGGATTTTCATACACTACATTTCGATAACAACTGCAACTGACTTTTGAGATTTCTTCCATGAGATTACGCCATTTTTCTTCCCGGGGTGAGAGAGGTGGACGAATGGTTGCAAGTAGCACAGCTGTTGTATATATTTCAAGCTGTCTAACGGCAGTCTGTGGCAAACCAAATTTGGCCTGTACCATCTCTCCCTGCTCAGTTGACCGAAGTGTTCCCTGAGATAGATCATGACATAAACCATAGGATTAATACTGTTTTTAGAGAAGTGCTTGTAACAGGTACAGCTCAAAAACGCATAAATTTGTTCTTTCAAAAAAAAAAATATATATATATATATATATCTATATATATTGCAGACAGCACCTTACCAGAAACATAACTGATCTTGGCAATGAACATGCATATGATTTAAAACTCAATTCATGATTCAGCACTCTTGACATGCCGGTAAAAACGAAGTTTCAGAAGCTCTAGCCCCAAAGCGTTTATATTAATGAAACTTTGATGTATCAGTTATTATGTTAAAACTTAAATACCAAAATTTCAATTTTGAGAATTTCATGGTTAGGAATTAGGATTAGAGAAACTAAGCAAATATGAGAGTTTCTATGTTATCCGTTAGTCATCCTCCAACACAATACTCTTGATATTACATCTACGTATACACCAAGAGGAGGGAGTTCTTGGTTCAACTAACACTCTAACCCTTGAACCCTAAACCCAAAACCAACCAGATTCTAGCAATATACTGGAACTTAAATGAGAACCTTTGCTTCATGCTGATAGTAGTAGATTCAAACAGCTGAAAGATAAATAATGATGATGAAGAAGATCGATCATTATCACTCTTAATTTTAAAGGGATAATATTGAAATTCAGACTTCTAAGGTCTATGCATAACCCACCATCACAGAGCCAGGAGGTTGGGACTGAATAGCCAGATATGTGGGGCCACCTCCACGACCAATACTCCCTCCACGACCATGAAACAGAGTAACCTTAATACCATATTCATTGCAAGCAGCTGCAACATCCTCCTGAGCTTTATAAAGTTCCCAAGCAGCAGTAAAGCGCCCAGCATCTTTACCAGAATCAGAATATCCAACCATAACCTGCACAAAAAACTTTTAGTACCATCACCTGAACATTAAATAAATAACTGTACCAATAAGAAAATGAATCTTCATTAGAAAGTACCTCTTGATGCCCATTATGGTTCTTAATGATGTGTTCACGGTACCAATCAATTGATAAAAGTTTTCTGATAACTGAACCAGCTCCTCTCAGGTCCTTCACAGTTTCAAACAGGGGAGCCACCCGCAGCCTATTTCGGACATATTTATGTCAGTAGAGTTCAAACGTTCTAATTTGAACTGCAAAGCCGTGTTTGTCAGCAGCCACTTAAACAAATCATCCAGAAAATTACCAAAAGCTTGCCAATTGTCATAGAGCAATGACAAAATTTTCTTTTCCCAGTGACCTCCATATTTATATTATTAGAGCCTCAGATAAAATACAAAAGCGAAAAGAAGTGGTCAAGCAAGCTCTGCAGTTTTATCTCAGTTAATCAGTTTCCAAACACTTTGACAGGAATATTTACTTAGGCTTCTTGGACATGGCAATTGCACTTATAAGTACCACCATATGTTTACACGGATGCGGTATGTGTCTATGATTCACATGTAACATACATAATTAACTTATTTATATAAAACTTTCATGGCAAAAAATATGCAGCATAGAATGTGGACGGAAGAGCAAAGTTTTGTCTATAGGCACCATTCATCAAATCATAACAATAAATTCAACTTAATATGAGAAGGGTGCTTTCATACTTACGTTCCACCGGGACATGCTCTGCCCAACTCCCCAGTAACAGCAAGCCGTGCATCTTTCTGTAAAAGCTCCACTGCAAGAACATCACTGGCCTGACAATCAAGCGAAATCATACATTAAATGTCAATATTAACAGAAATTGTTTAACATAAAAGTATGTCCTAGGCTCTGTAGGACATAGCTGCAAAATAGAGATTCTGATGAGAGTTTGATGACAAAAAATAACAAAAGCAGCTGGTCATGATTTAGTGAAGATCACTTTATCATGTGAAACCAAGCACTACAGATAAAGAAGATGGAAAGGATGTCACTTATTCAGTGTCAAAAGTGCAGTGAAACATCAAGAATTGATACTGCATATTCAGTTTGTAAAATCAAGTTTCTTTGTAAGAGGGTTAGTGTTAACTAGTAATCATACATTTGAGGCCATGGAGATCACGTAAGCTCCTAGTGAATCACTCCCTAGCTCAGCAGCAACACGGAAAGTATCTAGAACTTCTTTAACATCGGGAGGAACCTAAAAAGACCAAATTCAGAAACAAAAAATGGATTGAAAGTTATGGACATAGAAAACGTTAAAAGAAAATAAATTGAAAGATATATAGTATAAAGAACTGGTATTTTAATTTTATATATATATCAAAGAATTATACAGATCCAAACTTATTTTAACATGATAGCAACAGAGAATACTAAAACACTGACACATGATTCTCAGTATTTTTTTCATTCCTCCCACATGCAAGATATTCATAATTTGCTGCTCTAGAAAATTTAATGATCCCTTTAAACTAGAAAGTTGGCTTTGAGATGGTTATCAGAATATCAGAAATGGTAACATAAGACACAAGCGACAAAAGCCTTGAATAACTACAATAAATGGACAAAGCCGGTCAAAAAGATATATAGTTGCAAACTTGCAATTATAAATGGTTTATCTACATTTCCTATAAAATACAAAGAAACCAAAACTTACATCATTGATTTTTAACATCTTTTTCCACATGTTCCACAAAAGATATTTCCCCTCGGCTTCTACATCAGTTCATATATTGAGGCAAAATCGAAATTGTTTCATATACTTCAATTGCTACTGGATGGAGAGCTAATAAATATTGGTTTCACTTTCAGTGACACAATCATCAAATTTTACAAACAAGATTAGTATTTTGTGCATAATTAGAATACTAAAATTAGAAATTTGGTGTAAAATCAGAAGCTGGAAACAATACAATTATCCAACTCAAATTAAAAGGAAATCGGAATATGCATACAGAATATCATTTTCTTTTTGCAAACTGATAGTAGATTGTACTGAAATTCAGCCAAGTTGTCTCACAAAGCATGGCTGCTACCTCTGATTTGCAAAAGAAACTGAATTTGATACTATCATGAGTAAGGAATTTAAACAAGGCTCCTATTCACGTCACAGAACCAATCAATATTGTACCAAAAAAATTTCAGTCATAGAAGAAAGGGAAAGAGAGCGGTTCAATTTTCAAAAGAAAAATCATGAAAAATCTATTGGAGTGTTTCCTTTTCCAATCTAAAATAGAAAGAGAAAAAAAAAACGATGTTCCACCCGACAAGGATATAAAGCTTGTCAGATAGTGGGTTCTTGGCATAAACTCTAACCATCTTACCTGTATACTAGGAGGAACTAGTGGTCTCTTCCCTTTGAGCTCTTTTGTTAAGAAGTCCAGTTTCTTTTCTTCATCCCATTCACTGTAGGTACCCATGTCCAAATATTTGGTGATTGCATCAAGTGTTTCAGCATGTCTACCGGATTCCTGTAATACCACTAATTTCAGTCTTTAGCTGATTAATTTAAAAAAGCAATAAGCATAAAACTTAAACCAGACCTGACGCAAATCAAGTTTCATCAACCCCATTCCAAAGGTAACAACTCTTCGAATCAGGTCAGCAAGTCGACCATCAGCAAGCACACCAGATCCACAAGATTGCTGCAGAAATGGAGACATAAACAGCAATTCCATACTATCTTGAAGGGAAGAGAAGGATAGGACGCAAGAGAGAAAGAGTACCAGAGATTCATAACAGAGGAGCAAAGGTTCCAAAAGCTGATTTGCTGTTTCATAATACTGCAGAGAATCATCATATTCGCATGGAAGGTCCTCAAGAAGAAGCTCCAACCGTTTCTTGGTATTCAGAAGCTGAACACAAAGGACGCAAGATATGTGCATTACTAGTTTACAATCAGATATTCATAATTTTATATTACCAATCAAAATGGTACCATAAGAAAATCTACGAGGTACATAACAAGATGCAGAAACGAATTAATATTAGTGGCACATCAGAAACAACAATAAAGTAATATCAGTTATTTACATCATTTTCAAACTAATATCTACAGGATTCATTGGAAATCTGTATCAAGTATTGTCTAATGCCAGGCAATTCATCAAGCATACACAAGAGAATAAAACATATAGTCCAAGAAATGAGCAGTGTGGACATTCCATCTTAAACAAACATAAATTGCATATCAGCTTTAATAAAGTCAAGTTTGAAGTACTAGTCAAAGAAGATTTAAAGAGAATTACCTTATCTTTTATGTTGCCTAGGACAATTCTATAAGCAGCAATTCCAGGACCTTGAGGGAGCTGTGGCTCCAAAAGCTTATGGAAGCTGGACCTTCCTGTTTGGGATTCTGCAAACAATTTCCTCTGAGCAAGTAGTTGAGCACTGGGAGAGCGCACCATAGGAGATGTTTGAGAAGCATTGGGATTTGTTGGAGTTGGTGGTACTGATACACTAAGATTGGGATTGGCACCCTTAGTTGTACTCAAAGAAATTGCACCATCCTATCAACAAAAAATGTGGAGATTATTTAGAGATACTTTATTAAAAGACGTCTGGACCATGATTCAGTAGAAGATTAAGAAACCACAGAATCACAGAAATTGCTTTTCTCTACCTTGTGAGTGGGTGGCATGCCAGGCATATCCAGTTTAGGATACTGAGATTCACCATTTTCTACATTAAAAAGATGCATCAAAACAGGAAAACTAGTCATAGATGATAATATATACTTTCTTGAAGTTGGAATTTTCACATTTGAAAAGAAACAATCGACAGAATGAGTAAAAGATGGGCTTTCCAGAGAAAAAAGGGAGGTGAAAAGAAGTTCTACTATGTATTAAAATCTAAATAACTAAAGACACTGGCCGAAAAAAAAAAAAAAAAACTAAAGGCAGTGGTGCACTGTTGTTTAATCAAATTTTGGACATGGATGGAAATCAATGAAAATTACACGTGAAATTTCAACTCATTGCTCAAGAATGATGAAAAATGGATTCAAATTCTGGATCAGCAGAATTTTCTAATACTCATTTCTCGTTTTCATGTCATCAGCAAGAGGAATTGCCAGAAGGATATTAGAGGCAAAAAAAAAAAAAATGAAGTTCTAGAAGAACTATGGCCATAAAAGACATAGAACATGCACAAAGAACTAGATGGAGCATATTTGGGATAGTTATATGTACCAGCGCAAGAAGGTAAATGAGCTCTAGCTGGAAGTTGTGTTGGAAGTGATCGAGCTTGTGGATCATGATGTTTCAGCTGACTTCTACTCTGAGATTGATTCCAACTCTCATGGCGATCCTCAGATGAAGATTCTGAAGAGGCAGAAGCAATCATCAACTCTTGGAAGTGAATTAAAAGAGTATCAAACGTATCTTTGGGAAAATAACAGAGTCTAGCCATGCTCTATATGAAGTCACAAATAACAAATGTTGTCAAGTAAAGAAATACAAAGCGTCTGAATGGAACTACAAACAGAAGACTGTGTAGATATACTCCCCACTGTACTAACCAAATAACATAGTTAATTATGCTATACTATACTTTATTGTAGTTGAAAAGCAACATCAATTACATTTAGTTATGGTGCAGAGACAACAACAAAGTTTACAGAGATCATTTTTTATCCAACAAATTATCAGCATTTAATTGAGTAGCTATGGACTAATTTAAAATTGTCTGACAGCAAAAAATTTTGTTCCTAATAAACAATATCCATTGATGACATAGCAAAAAACAATGAAAAAAGCATGCCCCTTAACATTCTAAGGATCATGGCACCCCTTCCCCCATCCCCAACAGAAAAAAGAAACATGAATTGACAAACCACCTTCCATAATTTGGCTTGCCAGCTTTGACAACTTAGCACTGCACTGGTTCATAGATAGCTCAAATCTAAGGCTATCAACTTCCCGAACATAAAGGTCAATAGCCATCCACCTAGACAAAAGTGAGACATCTTTCGTGACCTGAAGAACAAAAGGATAACCAATTGCAGTGAAAAGGCTATATATCAATATTCAACGGCATTAAAGCAAAGTCAGTAAGATTAACATTCTAAGCGAAGAAAAATTGACCCCAAGGAAGGAGAAAATAGTAGATGTTTTGATGATACTGGTTAATTTACATACAGACAGGATTCAATAGTTGAGGTAGAAGAGCACCTTCTGCCATTTCCCACAAAACCGTAAAAGTAAAGAATGAAGTGTTTGACATTCCAATATGGACCTTTCTCCATTTTTAGTTGACATTAAAACATCTTCACGTGAGGCCTAAGATGGCATGCATGACATGTTTAACAGTCAATTAACATAACAATCAATTATTTCCCTGTACTAGAAGACTTCTGACCCATTGAAAGAGACTGCTTCAGCTATTTGAAATAATTCAAGTCACAAAAAGGGTACAGGTAACATGAAGCTGAGCGGAAGTTTTAAAATCCCACCTTCGCTGTGACATTTGGGTTTCCATCTCGATCACCTCCCATCCAAGATCCAAACTTTATAGGAGTGCATGTTAAAGGAAGCGGCTTACCTGTATGCTGCAATAGAGGACAGTATGTACTGAATATCTTCAAGGGGAAGACAAATTATATATGTAAGAGCATATCGCTGAACTAATGTGCAAAGAATCTACACAAATGAAAGATGGCATACCTTCTTTAAAGCATTGCTAACCCGACGTAAATAATGAGGAACTGCTTTCCAGAGTGACTGCTCCACGATATTCAAACCTGGGCAAATTCAGAATACTATGCCAAATTATTACTTTTCGAAAGTGAACCAAAGCATGCAAGAGATGACATATCTAATGCATAACCAGTTTACCAGCCCTGGCTTCATCAACTGGTGTGGGCTTATGACGCCTTAGCTCATCTGTCTGCCATATTGAAGTTATTTCTCTCACCTACCAAAACCATAATGATCTATGAGAATAAAGAAAAAAGTGAAATTAGTTCCCAGTTACAAAGATAGTCCCCAACCCTCATAGACTACAGTGCCCTCTTAAGTGAATATATAGTTGAACAACAATACCAGATCCTCAAATAACATTTCTTTATCTTCAAGGCTCAGATCAGGTCGATCATTATACTCCAAAAGATGCTGCATCGAAAGAACAAGTTAGTGGATAAAGACAAACTGCTCATGACATAAGAGGTTTCAAGTTCAAGCTTTTGTACTTTATTAAGTCCAAGCAAGTTCAACAACTCACAGCAATTCTAATGTGTTTATATTGTAAGGTACGGCGATTAATTTGAGTGGGATGAGCTGTAAGTACAATTTCAACCTCCTGCCGTAAGAAAAAGAAAAAAAAAATGAATTCAGAAATTACAGGAATCTGGATCAATAATTAGAGTCCTACAACCCTCACAATTATAAAATTATGTCAGATCAAATCATAAGAAAAGAATTATACGACAAGAGAATAATTGATGCTTGTTCGAGCATTCCATAATGTTAGAAATCTAAAATGCATCATAGACAAGGAAAAGAACAAAACAGACCTGTTTGCAGACTGTGTCATAAAGCTCATCCGGGGAAACTCCACCCTGCACCAGCTGGTTAAATATATCATCACAAGATTTTGATAAATGGGCCATATTTCTTCCTTCGCGGACCCTGCACAAACAAAATTTGTCCATAATTTTACAATTTTTGAAAAAGATACAGGCTTATAAATTTAAGAGCAAAATAACAACAGATATAACCCTGTTACCTGTGATGGGTCTCAGCTATACCCATCAAATTGAGATAATGGCTGAAAGCACGAGCCAGAATCAAAGCTTCCTCTAATGTCATCTTTGATAGCACTGAAGCCAACTGCTTCTCCAGCAACTCTGCCATATCCTCAATCCCTGACTGCCTCATATTACAAGCACTCTGTACAAAAAAAACACAGTGATGACTGATGTGATAAGAAATTTCCATATCTAAGATCTTTAAAAGTATTGTGAAAACTGAAAAGTACTATGAAAAACATTTCATTATTCGAGGAATGAAATTCAGTTCATTTTCAGTTTTTCTTCCTCATATGAACTCGCATGCATAAAAAAATCCACCCTGCATGCATTCCATGTTTCAGTCTTCCATCTTTTTTCAGTCCACTTTCTCAGAAATCAAACAGAGACCCAGAAAACAGCCATGTCACAATATGGCAAAGACAGAAAACCCATTAACAGAAAAAATAAAAAATACCAAACCAACAGGCAAATCATAACCCCGAGCAAGCAAAACCCAAAAAAAAAGTGTGTTAAATGAAGAAAAAAAAAAAACCTGAGCAAGCACGTTGGTCCTTTTGAGCTTCTCGACGAAACCAGTTCCAACCTCGCGCTGCAAAACGTCATTAAGAATATTGCCAAGCAATCTACAGTCATCGTCGAAGCTCTGGAAGGAGATTTCCTCAGCTATATCGTCGGTGGTGTCCGTCATTGTTACTCAGGGGAAAAAAAAAAAGCTGAATACACAGAGAGAGAAGACAAGACACTCAGATTAGCAGAAGGCAAGAAGGAGAAGAAGACAAAGGTAAAAAAGAGAGGAGTGAGGATACTGTCTGCGTGTGTACGGAGGGCCTTTCATTCTCTTCGAGGAAATGTGGGGCCTACCTTAACCGCAGAAGATGACAAAGGAAGAAGCAACAAGTGGCAGCCTCCACGAGAAGCAAGGGTCGGTTAGTGAATTACTGGTGGCACTGAAACTCTTGCTGAATTGCTGTGCTCTGACTGTGTAACTGACTGGCCAGGTGACCAACCGTGATTCCTTTGTTTTGTTATGATGATGATGAAGATTTGTGGTGTCCATGGATTCACATTGTAGGGTTATTTAGTGGCAACATTTTACTTTGCCATCATTCCACTGTGAATCAGAAAAAGCAGACAACATGTTCATCCACCACATACTTTCAGTTGCCTTTTAGGGTGTGTTTCTCTTTGTCAAATTTTGAATTTTTTTTTTATATTTAGTGATTTAGTTAAAGGGAAAACATGATTTAATTAACAGAAAAGGCAATATTTAATAAAGGAAAACTATTTCCCCCTAAGAAAATTCAGTTTTGCAGGCAATTTTTTATACTTTTTTTCTTCAAAATCAACATCAAATAACAGATATGTTGCACACTTGAAAAAAAAAGTGTTGAATAGATATTAATTTACTGTGTAATATTTCTTAAAACAAAGGTATTTTTAAATTTGTTTGTTCTATCGAAAGATATCTTTCATGAAAAAACTCTTTCATTTATTTATGTTCATAGTTATAAAAATTTAATATTATAAAAAATATTTTATTTATTTAATATTATATGATAAAAAAGAACATCTATAGTTTCAAAAAAATTGATTTTCTTCCACTAACATGATACTGTCGTTGTGTTAACCACAAGACATAAATCATTTATTTGTACATAAACAAATGGAATACTTTTTTTGCTAAAGTTTTTTCTTTTAATAATACAAACGAATTTTAAAATAATAATATTTATGTTCCCTTTTAGAAGAGGGAATGTGCTTTAATTTTTTCCCTAGAGAAACCATAGATGTCATTACAATTCAATCTTTTTTATTGAAATTTTATAATACTATGTAGATTATACTCAATATATCACTAAATTGTAATCAACTGAAACTAATAGATAAATTAAATTAAATTAAATAATATCTTGTAAGATAAAATAAATATACATAATATTATTTTGTATAATATGTAGTATTGTATTTTTTTTTTGGTCTTATATTTGTATATATTTTGTACGTTTCAAGTGGAATTAAAAATTGAGACTTCAAAGTAGTTTAATGATAAAAGATTAGAATAATTAGTTGAAAATTTTATGTTTAAATCTCCTTCTCAA
>JANHAO010012816.1:0-16282 GCA_026873985.1 Saraca asoca | reverse complement strand
ATCTTGCATGTTTCCCTATTCTCATCCTCACCCCAATACAACATGCAATCGTTTGGACAAGCATGTATCTTAGTGTAATTGAGACCAAGTTTGCTGATGATTCTCTTAGCCTCATACAAAGAACTAGGTATGTTGGCATGCGGGAATGCGTCCCATAATAATTCCAAGATCATTGTCATGGTTTTATTTGTCATGCCACATAAGCACTTGATGTGATATAATTTTATCAAAAAAGATAGTTTGGATTAGTTTGTACACCCTTCATATAGTTCTTGATTTCCATCGTTCAGTAACTCATAAAACTCAGCTGCAACTTTATCCATTGTCTGTCCTTGTAAGTCGTCATTATTACCAGCATCATTATTAGACAAGTTAGCCTCGTTGCCACTATGCATACTACTGAATCCAAATGCATCATTGATCATGTCTTCTAAAGGATATTGAAGACCTATATCTTGAGAATTTTCAACTGTGGAGCTGTCGCTATTATTCACAATTTTTTATATATTACAGGCAATTAAATTAACTGTTGCTATGACTGTTATTTGGAGGCGATTAACCTAACCGCCTCTAGTTTACATCTTTTTTTGTAGTAAAACAAATAACAAATTTGATGTGCTATATTGTAGTTATATGAAAGCACTTATGATTCTTCATTAACTAGTGTACATGTATTTCCTTGTATAACTACTCATTGGCCTTGTAAATCTAGCAAGATGATGTAATACATGACATTTTTCTTAACTCTTTGTTCTTAATATTATTATGCATGATATAAACTATTTTTCTTATTTTAATTGATAATTTCATTTTCTCATTTTGATATTGCATAATTTGAAGTTAATGTGATAGTTTATAAAGATTGAATAAATGCTATAATGAACTAGAAGTTTACTATCCAAAATACTCTGAATTACTTTCATATCTAATTGGTCCCAAAGTACTAATAAGAAGATACCTAAAATGTATTATTTTGTATTTGTGGCCATATACAAAATAAAATATTGATTAAAATCAAGATATTCTTAAAAGCTTATAATCCATTCCCCAAAATAAATGTGATAACATCCAAATAATTTGATACTCAATTTTATAAAGTAAATGTCTTGTTTGTACAAAATTTCGATATCACATAACTTAAAATTAATATGATAATTTATAAGAATTTTGATATTTCATTGCAAAAAGTGAATACAAAGCATTTAAAGTATTTATATGTTCTATTCCCTGAAGTGAATGTGATGAGAAATAAAAATCTTGTTTTATGAAATGATATTTTGTATTATTTTTCAAATTTTAATTGAAAACTATTTTAACTGATAACTTCATCTTCATTTTCTAATCTAATCATTGTTCATATTATAGTTTGAGTTTTAGAAAAAAAAATTCTTTTATTTTTTTAATTTATATATCCCTTGCTCTCAACTCATTCTCATTCTTTAAAAAAAAATTCAAAATTCTGAGAGTAGGATTGAATATCATTAGTAAAAATTTTATTTATTTATTTTTTAATCCAATTTATGATTCAAAGTTTTTAAGTGGATAATCAAAAGTGAAATTTTCAAGCACAAGTGGTTCTAGCTTTAAATGTTGATGTATTTGATTTCTTACTTTTATTATTTAACTCAAATCAAGTTATTTTTCACACCATAGATCTTCAATGAAATTATTTTACAATATTTCATTGAATTGTTAAAAATTATAATATGGTTTCTTTATAATACTACATAATATTTGAAATTATATATATACACACACACTTTGGTGTATCGGAAAAGCAAGGGTGAGTATCCATCTTTTCAATATCTTAAACTTTTCCTAATAATTAATATTAAGTTTTATGAAAATTGTTTAATTTATTAAAATTTGATTAATTTGTTTCTTTATAATCTAATATTTTTAATAACAATTTATCATGAAATTGAGAACATATGAGTTTCTTAACTTAAGGATTCTTCAAAGATTTAGTTACAAATTGAAACTTGAAGTAAAAACGAGAAAATTTAAGTTAAGTTCCTCTATCTTTTCTTAATATTAAATATTTTTTACTTTTGATATTATATAATTTTATTGTTTTTCTACTCCATTTTATTATTCTTTGTAAAAAAAAAAAAGAATATAGTATCTATTATTTCATGTTAGCAATACCAAAGAAAGATAAACTTAATATATATATTCTAAATTAATTTCAGATCTTATTGTGGTTGAACAAAATAACATACTCTTGATGAAAAATTGTGAAACATGCCTAATTGGTTCTATTCCATTCCTTGAAGTGAATTCAATAACAAGTTAAAGGTTTAGATGTAGATGAGGTCGTAATTATGATCATGGTCATGGAAGAAATCGAACTAATTATTGCAATCATTGTGCTTTTAAATAATCACAAAATTACTTCTCGCCACTAAAAGTAGGAGAATAATGAACAGAAAGAATAATATAATAACAACTCAAAAGATCCAGAAAATACATTTTACTAATGTGTAATGAAAGGATATTGGTTACATATCTATCATATGTTCAAACATCTTGTAGAAATTTATCAAGTCTCACTCTAAAAAAAAAAATGTTGAGGCAAATTTTGTTTATGAGAATTATGTCTTCAACTATGATCCTTAGGATATAACACATTTAAATGTCACAAATTTCTTTGAACACCCGAAGGAAGAATTGATAATTTAATTAGTGATAGTAGTGTCCAAAAAATAAAAACTATTTTCAGCTTTTCTAAAAATATGGATATTCACCAGTGATATAGCCCACAATGACTTGTCTGGTCTATTGACAATCAGCTTCAATCAAGCGACCCAATCGCAGCGAACAACCAAAGTCACTAGGTGAAGCCATAAGACTAAGCCTTATGTCGAACGACTAAGAACATCAAGTTGATTGATTAACGGCATGAACTTCATCATTAGGTAGAAATCAAGACAAGTTAGTCCTTTAACCATCTCACAATAATTGGTGTGACCTAAGATATGCACAAACAATGTGACTACATCATCAACCGTTAGGCGAAAATCTCACTCATGCTTATCGTTCACCTAGAAGCATGCCAATTGGAATGATTATCACCTATATAAACACCAAAGTATTCCTCTTTTAATCATGTTCATTATTATTGCTGAAATTTTACTTAAGAACTAATTTGAGCATCGAAGTATACTCAACGGACCACTTTCATTATGTACAATTGACTTTATTACCTCTACAGATCATTATTTCACCAGTCTTTGCACTCCTAATCAGTTCTCTCTAGAATAAGAGTTTTAAGCTATCTTTAATTGGATCAAAAATCAATATTGATAATTTGTGTCTCATAGATAGCACAACAATGCACACCATTATTAAGAATAAAAAATAATTTTCCCAATTAATGATAGATAAAAATAATGCAATATAATATCTAGTAGTACAAAATAGGATAAAAGCTCTGGAAGAGTTAGTATAATTTTATTAAGAGAAACATAAATAGTTATAACTAATGAATTGTTGTTAACTAAATCTTGAATAAGCTTATTAAATTTTAGAGATATACGATAAAAAGGATTCCACGTTGAGACAATAAAGTAAAAAGATATTAAATATATTTATATTATAATTGTTGTCTCATGTAAGAAATTTGTATTAAAAAAACTATCATCCTTTCCTTCTAACTTATACTACAAATATATAAATATGATCGAAATACATGTTATAATGAATTAGAAGTTCATTGATAAAATATTTTTACTATTTAACATGATCAGTAATAATGATACAAAAAATCATTAAAAATTTACATGATCGTCTGTTAAGAACTTGAAGATTCTTTAAACTAATGAAATTTTATGTATTTCTTATTCTCAAGACAAAATTTACATGAACTGAGTTTTTAGAATTTTACTTTTTAACATATATAGACCTATTTATCCACCATGTGAACCATTTAAATATTTTATGATTTTAATTTATGCTTCAATAAGATGATCATATGTATATTTGTTGTCAAATTGCAACCTAGCATTTATGACACTGTTTGCTCAAATAATTTGACTTCAAGCACAAAATGAAATTTGCAACACTTTTTTGTATTTTTAGATTTAACAAGATGAAATTTTAATTGTGTTCTTTCAACATGAACATTTCAATTATGATAAATTTGAATGTTATGAAATTAATATAAAATTATGACTATTCCTTCTATAAATAACAATACAAATTAAAATAATCATTTAATTTCATATCATTAGAAATACATGAAAATATTAACAATTTATATCTAAAAAATATTAAAATCAACTAAAATGTGAATAGTAAAACATTAAATTATTTTTATTTATTTTAAAATCACAACAAGTATATTGCCAAAAAAAAAAAAGTTCCATGCAATACGGACACAATATTGGTATGAATTAGATGCATGAGTAATGAAGCAATAAAAATTCTCTTAACAATTAAAATAATAAATATAATTAAGCATGATTTAACAAATAAATAGAGTTATTTTAATTAATATAATTAAATGTATACATTCTTATTATTATTATTATTATTTATATAGTATAACTTAAAGTTTGATTTTTATTTTAAAATAATGCATATTAATTTTTAAATTTTATTTGGGATATTTATATGTATACAAATAGTTATGCACATCTAAATTACCTTTTTATCTTGATATTCTCTCATCACCATAATTGATCATCCACTAAATTATTATTTGATATTTTATATTATAATGTCATTAAATTTTTTAGGATGTAGTAAAATAAGAAAAATATTTTTAAGTTATTCAATATTTTAAAATAATTTAAAATCATTAAAGTAAATATATATTATTGATAATGTCCCAAAATTATTACTTCATGTTTAAAAGTTTAAAAGCCAAAAAATCAAAATTATTTTAAATTATATCAATATGCAAAGTAACCATATATGAGATATATAAAAAGAGATTATATTTTTTAAAAATTGTGTATAATATATATTCTTTGAATGATTATGAGTAACAAATAAGCTATATATTTTTATTTCAATTGCTTGGATTTATACTAATAGTTAACAAAATTTTATTATTAAATTTGTGCTATAATATTATTAAAGTAAGATTCATACAATTGGCTAGATTGTTGTTTATTTTTTTTATAAAAGAATTGACACAAATCACTTATTTAAGGATATCATGATAAAGAGATTCTTACATTTTTTTGTAAAAATAATTTTATATTTATAATAACTTTTTTTTTAATCAAAGAGCAAATGTGTCATAAAAGGAAAAATTTTCAAAAAATTTTATGAAGGACTTTTGTTACATACAAATTCATTCAAAAGGGAATGAAATATATAATAGTGAAAATTAATGGAAAAATAGTACAATATAAAATTAACCTAACTACTTATATTAAACTTTCTATGAAATGTTTTTTTTTGTTTCATCAGTTTTTATTAAAGTGTTTTTTAGTAAAAAAAAAAAAACTGTGCTTCATCAATTTTTATTAATTTTCTTTTAAAAAAATATTAAAAATCGTATAATATAAAATTAATATTTACTCTGAGTTGGAGCTTAAACACTTAATAATACCCAGAGAGGTGAGAGTCAAAAAAAGAGTTATCGAGAAAGAGGTAAAGAGGTAAATCGGAGGAGAAAGAGATAAATCGGAGGGTAAAAAATAAATTTGAGATCACGAACTCAAGAAACTTGAACGGAATACTATTAATAGGTTAGATTTGCGTTTCAATCACTACAAATATAGAAAAAAAAATGATAAACTGTTGTTGATGAAATGATATCTATCCAACTCCATGGTATGTCAAATTATAATATAATAAAGGACTTAAGGGAAAAAAAAGTGAAAAACAATATAATCAATTAGGACTACATGTATACTCATTTATGACATACTTTAGGATTTAAAATTATTAAAATATTGATTGTTTAGCCTGCTAAGCTATAATAAAATTCAAACTAAAATTTTTGGGGATTAAAGAGTAAAATAAAAAAATTTAGGAAGATCAAATAATTTATGTAAAAATTCATCTAATTACATTATATTAAAATGTTTGCTGCCTTATATCCATCCTTATCCTCAGCAAACTCTGCCATTGACTAAGTGCATAAGATATCAGTATTCTTCATTTCATTGCAGTGAAACAAAAAATTTTCCTTTACCACATATTACCATTTCACCTGCACTTTTTTATATATCACAAACTAAAAGTAATGAATTGATTTTCAAAGAAAAATAACGTAGAAATAAAAATAAATTAACCAAAAGTTATTAATCTAAAATATGATCATTATTTAAATTTAAAAAAAAAAAACCTACATTAAGAATATCATGTTTGATTATTTGACCGACTACAAAATTCATCCTTCAAATTTATCTGTTTTTATTTTAATTTTTTTTTTTACTTTTTTTACTTGTGATTTTTTTTTTTGGTGTTCTTGTAATTTAATTTTTTTTTCTCAATTTCTCTTGATTTTGAACCCACAATCTATCATGAAATCAAAGAAATCAAAGAGACCGACTCTGATTTTGCCCCACCACCCTTTGAAATTATCGCATAATTCTTGCCACAAATATAATTTCACCAGAAATTTCATGAAACAAATAAGCAAACCAGTTCAGAAGCCGATTATTTTCATAGGACCTTGCAATGAGTTGCTCTGTTTTGCCCCCGAGGCTTTAAAGGTATAAAAATAAAACCTCGTTTCATTTTTAAATGAAATTTTTTGAAATGATATTTCAATTTAAATTAAAAAATAATTTATTTTATTTCATTGAATATTTTTATTGTAATTATTTGTATTCTTTTAAAATTTATCAAATTTATAAAAGATTTTACTAAAATTCATTTTACTTAACATGAAACATGTTGTGGATATTATTCAAACTAGGTAAAAGAGGGTCGGCCTAAACTTAAAAGAATCAGGGGGTGAAATAAAATAAAAATGCATCACCTGATTTAAGTAAGATCGCTGGAGAGTCGCGCAGTAGACCGCACGACGCGAGCTTGTGGGCTTCGATAAAAGTCACGACCCAATTCAAGTAAGGTCGCTAGAAAACCGCACGGCAGGTCACACAATGTGATATTTGCAGACTTCGAGCAGCGGAGGCGGTAGCAAACTCTCCTCTACATCAATGGAAACGGTTAAACGTTAGACAAACGCAGCCTAAGCACTCTACCAACCCATAAAATAGCCACCAAAGTCCGACAACGATTTACCTAATATTTATTACTTGGCGCCTGGCATTTAATGAATAGTACGAATGTAATCATAGTTTTACATTGATGAATTGCAAATTGCATCCTTCCCCGCATGTATAAGAGGGAACGGGAAACCATAAGGAAGAGAGAGAAAAAAAGAAAGAAAGAGATAGATAGACGCTCTGTTAGATTTTTCATATACTTGTATGTCAAGAACACAAAAATAATACAAGGACGTAGGGGTCATCTAGACTTTGGCCGAACCATGATAAAATCTTTGCCTAATCTCTTTTCCCTTTTCCCTTTGAATCTTCCCTTCATTTATCACTTTCTATGCTACTACATAGCCGTTTGGCCCTTAAAACCTTCAGTTAACCGGTTACCAAAATCGACCGTCAACATTTTGGTACGCTTGGTGGGACAAAGCTGCTCTTATATCCTTCACTAATCAAACACGATGGCGAGAGGAAGAGCGACCAGGAGTTCAGGCGTTGCAACTAACCAACCAGATGGTCGTGAAGAACATAGGCAAAATGTACCCAAAGAAGAAAGCCCGGTTCTGGCAAGCACCTCTTCTACCCTTCTAGAGGCTGACGGGGTGCAGGCCCTACGTCAATGCCACGAAGCGCTCGAAAGTATAGTGAAAAGACTTACTGATGCAGTTGAAACGCTAACCCAGGCATACACTCAGAGGGCCCGAGAATAGGGCAGGGTTGCCTGCGTCGCAGAAGCAGTCCCGCAACGGTAAGCAGAGGCACTAGCTTAGAGGTAACTGTCGGCCAGGGAGGGAGCCCGGAAAGCCAGTACAAATCATTCCTCCAGCTCACAACCCGAAATGGAAGATGACAAGCTCATAGGGATAAGGGAAACCAGCGAGCTGAGAGCTTGCACAGCACCAAAGGCTCGAATGTGGACCATGATAATGACAAAGGCCAACGATCTAAGGCCCAGGAACAAATGATCGAAGAGCTAATGCAAAGGGTATGAAGATTGGAAAAATGCCCTTCAACCCAAGATCAACCAGGTCGCTACGAGGAAAAGACTCCGCTTTCCAAGGAAATTGAAATAGAACCTCTTCCTCAATGCTTTAAAGTCCCAACCATCCTACCATACGATGGAAGGGGTGACCCTTATGATCATTTGGATGCTTTCAACATACAAATAGACCTCCAGACCAGCAATCCCTTGTTTAAATGCAGGGTCTTTCCGGCTACTCTTGGGGACATACCATAGGTGTGGTTCAAGAGTCTCCTGGCTCGCAACATAAGTAGTTGGGAGGAATGTCAAAATAAATTCATTGATCAGTACAGGGCCTTTAAAAATTAGCTTGCACTGTCTTACCATCTGGCTATGATTTTCTAAAGAAAGGACAAGTTGTTGAAGGACTACATTACTAGATTTCGATGCGAAATCAATAACGTAGAAAGTCCTTCTGATGACAGCATCCTGACAGTGATCTCGACAACTCTGCACAGGGATGGAAAATTATATGAAAATGTATACAAGTCCTGGATAAAAAACTTGAGAGAGTTATACGAATAAGCTACGAAAGAAATCCGTTGGGAAGAAACCTTTGGTTCAAAGGGATATAGACGAAAGAATGAACCTAGTAGTTCAGTTCTCGGCAAAGATGGAAAAAGAGGTAGTCGCGATAGAAGTGGAGTGGCCCAGGTCAACAATGTGGGTGTTCAGCCCATGAAGAGAGCAAGAACAGGGTGACTCGAGCCCTAAGGTCGCTATAGTAACTACAATATCCTATCTAACACCTCGAAAAGGATATACGTCTTGGAAAAACACAAGGAGAACTTTGAACGACTCAGACCACTGGTGACCCCCTTGAAGTACAGAGACCCAAATAGGTTCTATGCCTATCATAATGACATAGGACATACCACCTCAGAATGCAAATATCTTAAAGATACGATTGAGGATCTCATTCGTAGAGGCCGCCTGAAAGAATATGTGGTACGGCCGTCAGGTCGACGATCTTCGCAGCACACAGAACGGTCACCTCTTGATGCTAAACCAGAACAAGTGGCCATGGTCAAGACCATATACACCATTCACGAGGGACCGCACATCATGAAAACTTCACAAAGCTCAAGAGAGAGGTATGTACAGAATGTGAGCTATGTCTTGTCCATGGGTTGTGAGTCTAGCAGACCCGTCAAGAAAGCAAAGGTGACTCCCAAACGCATGACCTTCGTAGATGATGACAAACAGGGAGTCCAATCTCCCTATAACAATGCTATAGTCATCAGGGCCAAGGTTGGCAACTTCGAAGTGCGGAAGATCATGCTGGAAATCGACAGCTCAGTTAATGTCATGTATAAAAAGTGTTTTGATCAGATGGAATTGACCCGAAGCAACCTTGATCCCCTTTTTGGTTTCATCAAAGATGTTGTATTTCCTATAGGGCAAGTCAGGCTTCCTATCACTTTAGGGGATAAAGATCATCAATCAACTGTGTCGGCGAACTTCCTGGTTGTGGATTGCCCCTCAGCTTATAACATAATCTTAGGACGACCAGTGATGAATGATCTAGATTTGGTTATGTCTACTAGAACCTTAACAGTCCGATTCCCCACTTCAAAAAGGGTTGGCTGTATACAGGGTGACCAGTACATAGCCCGACGATATTATGAAGATGCCATTAAGCTCAGAGAGAAAGGCAGAAGAATGGTTGTAGCTCATCATAAAGAGCCCTATACCTTGAATTCAATCGAAATCAGCCTTGATCTCGACCCCCGTGACTGGGAAATGGATAGAGAGACTGGGTCGGTCGAAGAGCCCAAGGAGATTGGAGTCGACGAAATAAATGATCAAAGACGCCTCAAACTGGGAAAAAGCCTACCCTCAGACATGAAAGACCGATTGATAAATTTTCTTAAGGCGAATCTGGATGTCTTTGCTTGGTGTCATGAGGACATGGTAGGGATCGACCCTAAAATTGCGTCACATAAGCTGAACGTCAACCTTCACCACCAATCGATCAGGCAGAAAAGGAGACTTCTGACCGCAGAACATTCCTGGCGCTGAAAGAGGAAATGGACAGACTACTAGTGAACAAATTCATCTGGAAGGCCCGCTATCCCATCTGGGTAGCTAACCCCATCCTAGTAAGAAAGAAGGATTGGAGATGGAGGATGTGCATCAACTTCACAGACTTGAACAAAGCTTGCCCGAAAGATAGTTTTCCCTTACCAAGGATTGACCAACTTGTTGACGTGACGGTCGGACACCAATTCCTTAGCTTCATGGATGCATATTTTGGGTACAATCAAATACCTATGGAACCTCAGGACAAGGAGCACACATTATTTATCACGGACCGAGGGTTGTACTGTTATAAGGTGATGCCTTTCAGGCTAAAAAATGTCGAGGCAACCTATCAACAGCTGGTCAATGCAATGTTCAAAGATCAAATCAAGAAAACTATGGAGGTCTATGTAGACAACATGCTCGTAAAATCCAGGCAGGTCATGGATCACGTAGGTGATCTGGAAGAGATGTTTCGGATCCTATGAAAATACCAGATGAAGCTAAATCCTCTCAAATGTGCATTTGGATAGCTTTAGGAAAGTTTCTCAGGTTCATGGTGAATAAAAGGGGCATAGAAGCAAATCCCAAGAAGATCAGAGTGCTCATAGACATGAGGTCGCCTAGCGGAATCAAAGATGTCCAGACTTTAATCGATCAGGTCGTAACCCTCAGTTGATTTATCTCTAAAGCAACGGATAGATGTTTGCCCTTCTTTGAAGCCTTACGGAAAGCAAGGCACTTCGAATGGATAGAAGAATGTGAGGTCACCTTCATATAGCTAAAAGAATATTTGGGTAGAGCCCCGCTTCTATCTAAGCCCCAGGAGGGTGATAAGCTGATCCTTTATTTTGGAGTGTCACAACATGCGATCAGCATGACTCTTGTTTGCGAGGAGAATGGAGTATAATTCCTCGTTTACTACATGAGCAAAAGGCTAATAAACACTGAGGAGAACTACTCTCCTATGGAGAGGCTAGTCTATGGCCTCGTCATCGCGTCAAGGAAGTTACGGCCCTACTTCCAGGCCCACTCTATCGAGGTCCCAATGTGGTATCCATTGAGGCATACCCTCCAAAAGGTAGATGCTTTAGGTCGTTTGCTTAAATGGGCAATCAAGCTCGTCTAGTTCAACATCCATTATAAATCAAGGTCGACAATCAAGGGGTAGGCCCTAGTCGACTTCATTGCTGAGTTCATCGGGCCTGAGGTGGAAGAAGCGAGAACTCTTGAAGAACTATGGTAGGAACTTTACATGGACGGATCCTCTTGTGAGCATAGGGCGAGGGCCAAAATTTTGTTAATCAGTCTAAAAAAACATAAAATCCCCTGCGCTTTGAGGCTCGAATTCCAAGACACCAATAACGAGGCAGAGTATGAAGTGCTCCTTACAAGACTTCGTCTCACAAAAGAGGTGCCAGTTGAAAACCTGAGAATCTTCAGTGATTCTCAGCTAATCATTTGCCACATAAAGGGAGAATATCAAGCAAAAGGACCAAGAATGACTGTTTATCTACGGAAGGCTCAAGAATTGCTTCACGAATTCCCAAGGTTCAAGATCAGTCAAGTCCCTCAAGCTCAAAACACACAAACGGATGCCTTGGCCTGACTAGCCGTGGTAAAAGACATGAAATTTATAGGCGCCATACCTATAGAAGTCCTTCCACTACCTAACATTGAGCAGAAGGAAACAACGATGTCAATTTTCGTGACGCACAGCTCATGGATGAGCCCCATTTTGAACTACCTATGACATGGCGAGCTCCCGGAGGATATGTTAGAGGCACACTGTGTTTGGTTTCGAGTAGCTAGATACTGCATCTTATACGATGTACTTTATCAAAAGGGCCTTTTGGCCCAACTTCTCCGATGCATTGACGGCCCTGACCGTGACCTCGTTTTGAAAGAGATACATGTTGGATACTGCAAAAACCACGTTAGGGTTTTATCATTGGCTTAGAAGGTCCTTCGGCAGGGTTTCTTTTAGCCAACCATGAAGCAAGATGCAATTGATCTTGTCTGAAGGTGCGACAAGTGCCAGATGTTCGCTACGGTTCCCTGAGCTCCCCCAGTCTGCCTTTGACAAATGATCAGCCCCATGGCTGTTCGTGATATGGGGGATAGATTTGATAAGACCCCTCCCTGCGGGTCACAAAAACTATAAATATGTCACAGTAGTGGTGGATTATTTCACTAAATGGGTAGAAGCAAAGGAATTAGCCCAAATTTCTTCTTCTCAGATCAAAAGGTTCGTCTGGAACAACATTGTCTGTCAATTCGGTGTTCCCCAGCAAATAATATCCGATAATGGGACTCAGTTCACAAATGAGTAGTTCATCCAATTTTGCGATAATTTTGGAATCCAGAAAAGTTTTTCATCCGTGGACCATCCACAGACCAATGGGCAAGTGGAGGTAATGAATAAGATTATCAAGCAGATTCTGAAGAAGAAGCTGGAAGCAAGGAAAGGAGCATGGGTAAACAAACTACCAAAAGTCCTATAGGCTTATCGCACTATGGCCTGCATCACCATTGGAGAGACCCCTTTCTCGATGGTCTATGGCACTGAAGCGATGTTCCCAGTAGAATTCGAAGTGACCTCACATCAAAGAACTACTTTTAATACTGAGGAAATTGACCAGCTACTTACTGCCAGTTTTAACCTCGTCGAGGAAAAAAGGGATGAATTGTGCCTAAGAATCACAACCTACCGACAAAGGGTTGCACGATATTTTAATCGAAAGGTGCGTGCTTGAAGCTTCAAACCAGGAGACCTTGTCTTACGTCTCATCCAGCCTAAAAGCCGCAACCCCAGACAGGGAACATTGGGCCCGAATTGGGAAGGTGTGTACGTCATAAAGGAAATACTAAAAGCTAGAGGATATCGCTTAGCAAACGTCGAAGGGGTGGAGTTTCCCTGAGCTTGGAACATCGAGCATCTCCGGCCATATTATCAGTAAACTGCATTTAACTTTCTCAAAACTATAATTACCTATCAAAGTTTTGAGTTAAATTGCATTCATGATAAGTTCTTCCTGGAAAAGTTTTTGTTATTTGTAAAGGATAGTATCTGCGTCCCGAAAAAATGGATCATCCAACGGTAACGCACAAAAAAAAATGAGAAAAAGAAGAAGAAGAAGAAGATCTTTTGCGAAATAAAAGTCATAGCGAAATGTTTTGATTACAAATACGAAATAACAAGAAAATGAGAATTATTGAAATGCTATGATAAAGAAGCCCCCGGGTCGGAAAGGTTCTGAGCGCCTGGGGGGCTCGAGAACCTCGTAGGCAGATTGACTGCAGTTTGTTCTTTCGGCCTCTCCACAAGCAAAGTAATTTCAGCTTGCACCACAATAGCACTTGGAGAGCCATCTGTGACCTCAACACTTGAAGAAGGAACCATCTCAGTGCCCTCAACAAAACCCTGGATAATGTCCATGATCTCCCCACCGAAGAAGGAAAAATTAAGATTCAGGTAGTTTAACGACAGGGTATATATAAAACTATCAGTGGTATGGGCAACAGCAGTCTCCTAAGCCTGCTCAACTATAGCGAAAGCCTCCTCTTTCACCTTGGCAGCCTCCGCTTCAGCATGCATAGCTCTCTCTTCAGCGTGCTTGGAAGCCTCCTCAGCCTGCTTTATCGCTTCTTCAGCTCATTTTGCCCTCTCCACAGCACGATTGGTCCTCTCTTGGGAAGATCCAAGTTGGTTCTGGAAACTCTCGACCCCTCGAGTCAGAGTGAGTATGTCTTCCCTACTTCTTTGAAGCTCATCATGGGCCTTACGTAGCTTCAAAGCGAACTCAGCTACCTCATGCGCAAGAGATTTCTCAGCCCTTTTTGCCGCTGTATTGACTCCTTGAAGTTGGGCTTTAGCATCCTCTAACTTCCTTTTCAATTCTGTTGCCTCATTGGAAGCCGCGGCAAGACCGGCCTCAAGCTGACGCTTTTCCTCCTCCCAGTTCAGACATTCATCCCTTTACTTGATAGCCTTTAGGGCTATCTGGAAAAAGTAACAAAGAGGTTAAAAAGTGAACGAAGACCAGGAGGAACACAAAAAATAATAAAATAAAAATATAGAGCTAACCAACAAGCAGTGGTTGGCTAAGACCTCCATCAAGATGCTACCCCGAATTCCATCATATTCTAAGGACGCTACATTGGCTCCTAGAATCTGACCCACATTGTCATGAATAATATTATAAAAGGCCAGGGTCTTGGCCTTCAATCCTTCGGCTAGTTACCTCGGGGCATCATCGAGCTGGGCCACTTGATCAGTAGCGACCTTCTTCCCTTTGTCGACCTTCTGCCTCTTTGAAGAAGGTTCAACAGGAGCCTCGCCTCTATATCGTGGAGACCTTGCTGTCTCTCCCTTGGTCACTCCTTGCTGAAAAGTAAGGCCTAGAAGAAGTAGGGTCTCCTCCGCTATTGACAGACTAAAAGGAAGAATGGGCTGAGTCAGCGTAGGAGTAGCCGTAGAAGAAGAAGATGGGTCAGCCTGAATAGGTATCAGAGTAGCCGCAGAAGAAATAAGGTGGTCAACACCCGCAAGAGTAGAATGAGCACACTATTTGGGCCTTGGAGGAGGCTCGACGAGGTTAACGCGACCCATGACCACCTATTTACCAAAGTCTATCGGGGGAATTTCCTTTAACCCATGGACCCCGATGTCGCATAAACTATCGATGAGCTCGGTGCCAAGTGCGGGGGAAAGACTGCAGGATAACAGGAGTTCTTCGTTGAACCTTGTTATGTTAGAGGAGTTGACAGAAGCTGAAAGTTGATCCCAAATCTCGATCTCCATTGCTCTCAGCTCTGGTCTTTCCTTCCAAACACCCTCTGCAAGAAACATGGCAAAATGTTAAACTCAAGTCAAAGTAAAAGCGTTAAAAGATTCGTATCCTCCCCAATTCCCTCACCCAGATTCAGCACAAAAGAAAAATGATGAAGACAATGCAACGATGAGCAAGATACATAAAACCAACGGGTCTTATATGGACTTGCATTAGATTTCCCTCGAGCATCCCCTTGAGGCAGTGATTTCTTATATTGCGAAGTGATAGGTTTGCTTGGCCATGGGGATAGCAAGGAGGTCAAAATTTTCAAAAAAAATTTCTCCCCTTTGGTTGAGCAAACCTTCCAAGGATCCACTAGTTTGAGGTCCTAAAATTCCCAGATAAAATCTAAGGTGAAAGTAAAGTTTACTAACCTTTAGTCTAGCTCTTTTGCAGTGGAAGTGTGTGGATCTTCACACTAGGAAAATCCTCCATATGGCGTCAAAAGCTTCCTCTCCAAGTATTGGCTTGTTGAGAAGCTTGAGTGGGACAGGATGAAGCCAAAGGACTGAACTCTTCTGCCTCTCTTCCTTCTCCCTTTTGGTTCGGCCATGGAAGGCCGAAAGCTTGCCTCCATTTTAGCTCTAGGTTTCTCAAACCAAGAAAGCCAAACATGTGTCTGTGTGTGTGTGTGTGTGTTAGACGACAACAAAAGTGGGCAAAAGGGAGAGGATAAAACGGTGCCATTTTGGGGTGAGAAAAGCAAATTTTGCTTTTTCCCAAAATGGCCCAAAAGTTGCCACAAATTATAATTTTTCCCTAAATCTTTCCAAAAGCTTTCTTTTGGCCCCAAAGTAATTTCACCAAATTATAGATTAGTCCCTGGACATCAAATATGTCCAAAATATAATATTATCATTCGCCATATCATTTCCTGTTATGTGTGTGACCCAATAGGCTCCCGAAATATTAGCAAAAGTCTAAAGTGCCCTTCAAACCCTTTGAAGGCATATGAAATTAATTCAATTAATTTCCTGATCAATTTCTCCAAATTAATCAATTGAACTTAAGGCTATAAGTGAACTCTAGCAAGTCACTTTAGCTATCCATATTTTGGTAACAGTCATTAATATGACAAGCCTGTCTGTGCGTGATCTTGATGTACATCTCTATGTCACATCATGCATGATATAATTCCTTCATTACCTATATCCGATCAGTCAGAGGTATGGATGCCAGTCAACCTCTATAACTAATCATAGTTTCTCAACCTCATG
>JANHAO010012815.1:0-16164 GCA_026873985.1 Saraca asoca | reverse complement strand
CCAAGATAGATAGTCAGTTTTTCTCCTTCTTTTGGTTTGGAAAGGAGGGGTGTCTGGCCAAGATAATCCTTAAGTTTCCCAAACGTGTCCTCGCACTCTATAGTCCATTTGAACTTCTTAGCCTTTTTAAGGACATAGAAAAAAGGGAGACATTTGTCAGAGGCTTTTGGGATGAACCGGCTTAGGGTGGCGACTTGTCCGTTCAGGCTTTGGACATCTTTGGGACTAATGGGAGGACGCATATCGAGAAGAGCTTTGATCTTCTATGAGTTGGCCTCGATCCCCCGATTGTTAACCATGAAGCCAAGGAATTTTTTGGAGGCTACGCCGAAGGTGCACTTGAAGGGGTTTAACTTCATTCGATATCTCCTTAAGATGCGAAACATTTCATCCAAGTCCTGGATGTGGTCGGCGAGCCACATTGGATTTCATAAGCATGTCGTCGACATAAACCTCCATTGTTTTATTAATTTGCCCCTGGAATATCTTGTTTACCAGTCGCTGGTATGTCACCCCCACATTTTTGAGTCCAAAAGGCATCACCTTATAGCAATACAATCCTCGATCGGTGACAAATGAGATGTGTTCCTCATCTCTCACGTCCATCGAATCTAATTGTATCCTAAGTAGGCATCCATGAAGCTTAGGAGTTCATGCCCCGCGGTCGCATCGACAAGCTGGTCCATCCTTGGTAACGGGAATTTGTCTTTTGGGCAGGCTCGATTTAAGTCAGTGAAATCGATACATGTTCTCCATTTCCCGTTCTTTTTCATAACGAGGACTGGATTTGCCACCCATATGGTATAACGCACCTCCCTAATAAAATTGCTGGCCAAAAGTCTATCCACTTCTTCTGAGTACTGAGTAGCGCTCGGTGGTCATTGGCCTTCTCTTTTGACAGATAGGCTTGGCCAGAGGGTTGATGTTCAGCGAGTGAGATATTATCCTTGGATCAATGCCCTCCATATCTTCATGATTCCAAGTGAAGACATCCGCGTTTGCTTTGAGGAAGTCTGTCAATCGTGTCTTTACACCGGGTGGCAGTTGTTTTCCTATTTTCAAGCACCTCTCCTCATCTTCTTCGCTTATCTGGATTTCTTTCATATCTTCAATTGGCCCTGTGGTCTGTCCTTTGTCCATTTCTCGAGGGTCGAGGTCATAAGCGACCCCTCTCTCGCTCATCAGACAATAATATCCACCATAAACCGTGTCCATCTTCCTTTTTTGCGTTCTAAGCTTGACTACCTCTTCGTAACAGTGGCGGGCTGCCTGTTGTTCTCCCTGGATACACCCCATCCCATCTGGGGTAGGAAATTTCACAACGAGCGCCTTGGTTGATACTATCATGTTGAGCTCATTCATGGCGGGTCGTCCTGGCACCACATTTTATGCTGAAGGGCAATCAACAATCAGGAACTCCGTCATGACGGTCGCTTGACGATTCGAGTCTCCTATGGTGAGCAGGAGCTTAATTTGCCCTATTGGGAGTATCCCGTCCCCGGTGAACCCATAAAGGGGGGCTGGTGACGAATCAGTTTGTCTCGCCTTCATGCCCATCTGATCAAAGCATGCCTTATACATCACGTTTACAGAGCTTCCGATATCTAACATTACTCTTCTTACTTCCACATTGGCTATCCTTGCTCGTATGATGATAGCGTCATTGTGCGGGTAGCGTACCCCCGTTGCATCTTCTTTGGCAAACGTGATGTCTCTTGTGACAACTTTGGCCTTTTTAGCAGGTCTATCATTTTGTTCATGGCTAGCAAAGAAAACTCGACCAGCATCTCGAACATAACCGCTACGTGATCGATTCATTGTACCGCTGAGGTGGGGCCCGCCATGGATGGTGAGTATCATTCTTATTGAAGGTGCCTCTTCATTCTCTGGCGTCTGATGGTGCCATGATGTATGTTGCTGGTAGCGCGAGGATCTTTGCCCCAGGATTCCTGCCACGTATTCTCTCAAACGACCCTTCTTGATTAGGTCTTCAATGGCGTCTTTTAGCACCCAGCAATCTGATGTACTGTGACCAACCTTGCTATGATAGACGCAGAACTTATTTCAGTTTCTCCTATCCATGGAGGTCCTGATGGGTCTAGGTCATCCGAAGTCCTTGTTCCACCTTTTCGCAGCATAAATTCTATCGGGGGCATCTGATAAAGCAATGTAAGTCTCGTAGCGTCGTAGAAGCTGGTACGGCTCAGTTCGTACTTTCTTTATGCCCTGACCCTTTGGGCCGTCATCTCGACCTCGTTTGTTGTTCTCATTCTCACTCTTCTTCTTTCCCCTGGGGGTTTCCCGGTCATCTCTCTTTTTTAGCTTCTTGGGGCCAAAGGTTTCTTCTCAACGGACCTCCTTTGCGGCCCGTTCGTAGAATTCACCCAGACTTTTGACAGGAGACTTGTATATGTCTTCGTATAGTTTCTTGTCCTTTTGAAGCTCGGCAGAGATTGCTGTAAAGACACTCGTCCGATGGGTTGTCCACATTTCTAACTTCCTGTCGGAACCTTACAATGTAATCCTTGAGCGATTCGTCCCTTTGTTGGAAAACTGTGGCCAAATGGCAAGAAGGGGTGAGCTGCCTCTTTAGCGCCCTATATTGTTCAAGGAATTGGGTTTGCCATTCATTCCAGCTTTTTATACTGCGGGCCGGGAGACTCATAAACTAGGTTAACAATATTTCCCTAAGGGTTGCTAGGAAGACTCGACATTTCACTAGTGGATTGGAAGTTTGTAAATCCATCTGGACATTAAAAGCATCCAACTGATTGTGAGGGTCACTATTCCCAGCGTATAGGGGAATGTTTGGAAATTTGAACCTGCGGGGGAGAGGCTCCATTTCAATTTGACGGGAGAGGGGGGTTCTCCCTTCATAAGACTCGTACTTCTCTTAGGAGGTGGAATTCTTTTCCAACCTTTCCATCCTTTGAAGCTGTTCTTCGACCTTTGGGTCTTGGGATTTTGATTAACGGTCGGAAGTCTTTCGGCTCTTCCGCTTCTGCTTTTGGTGATGACACCAGTCCGAGTTGCGATCTGACTCCGTGATGTCATCGGTTCCTTTCAAACTTTCACCTTAACATGACTCCTCATTATTTCTCTCGCTTTCGTCATTCTCCCGAAGCCGATGGACCTCAAATCTAGTTCGTGAACTCGAGGAACGAAGTGACTGGGTCTGCTGGCATTCCATCCTGGCATGCTAATTATGTAGGGCTCTTGGGTGATGGTGCTCGTCTTCAGTGACGACTGCCTCATTCTGTCTTGGTGTTTCTCGAGTATGTGCCTGAGACAAAGTCCGGACCGTGTCGGCCAGCTCCTTTAAGGTATTCTCTAGAGCCTCCTAGTGCTTATCTAGAGCCTCTTGACACTGTTGCCAAGTCTGCCTGCTGCTAGCTTCAGGGTCTTCTAGTTAACCGGTGGGAGTTCCAGCATTCCCAATAGTTTTTCTCCTTACCATCGCGTCTATCAAGCATTTCCCGGTAATAACACTCAACCATGGACATAGAGGTCCGAAGAAGGACTTTGGTTGAACCACATTAAAAAACTGCATTGTCTGCTGCATATTCTTCTTCTTCTCTCTCTGTTTTAACACCAGGTTGCAGGATAGGAGTCCACCGAATCTCTTCCTGTTGGGTTCACTATACAAACCATATTTTGACGTTAACATTTGGCGCCATCTGTGGGGACTCCACCTGCATCCTAATTGATTTTTATCTGCTCGAATCTCACGATTATTGGAAGCTGTAATGACAGCAGTAACAGTATTCGAATAGCCTTCAGCACCACATAACTTCCAGTGACTTACACCTAAGGTGGCGTATATGGAAACTCCTGGACATTCAAGCACACCCTCATTCCTTGAAGTTGAAACGTTGGTGTTCCATGCCTGTTAACTGCTGCGTTAGAGCTCCGAGTTTTGCATATGGTAACAACAAACTGAAGTCATGATATATCTTCATTCTGTATCTGATGTCGTGGCCACGCAGCAGTGACCCATCAACTCACTTGATGGTGAGCTCACGGCCATGATCGGGATGACAAACCTGACCCATGCAGTAGCTCGAGCGATGCTGACCTAAACAAGCCCATGCTGGCAGCTGCGTCCTAGGCTTGCTTCCATACACGGGTGTGGTGACGAGCAGTTATCGTCGTAAGGAAGCGTGACTTATCCAGCGGCCAGACAGGATATTGGGCATAAGGCAAGCCTGCAGCGTCTTGTTCGACGATAAGCACACAGTTGCAGAGTAGCATAGGTTGATCATAACCCTTTGTTGATGTAGCCTGAGTTTGACGCCCAGTGTGCAGCTTGGTAGCTCACGCTTACCTGTGGTCAGCTTCAGTCCAATCCTCGCAATCGTATGTCTGTAGCAGCCCGAAACTCCAAGTCAGCAGCTTGAAGCTTGCCATCCAACGATAGTCTGAGGCTCCATGGTAATGAGCCCACGATCGACTGCAGCTCCATTTCGACGACAGGTTTATTGCATGCTACAATGTGTGTTTCGCAATCCAGCTGCATCTCATCTTAACGTCAGCCTAGGAGGATGGAGCGGCCCCCGTCGCGTTGATGAACTCAGCGCATGCAACAACCTTTGCATTGACAAACGCAGTCCTCCTTGCCACGCAGTCCTCCTCGCCGTGATGATCCTCGCCATGCAGTGGTCAGATCCTCGCGCTCAAGCCACGCACTGACAATCCGATGACAAGGTTATTCTCAAACTGCTCCTAGGCGTGTGAGCATTCCATGGTCGTGCGGTGACTCGATTTGAAGATGCATCCGTGCAGTCGTCACCATTACGATCAAGTTCCATGAGGAACTCTCACCATCCCCTAAGTGCTAAAATTGGTACAGGACACGGGCAGTAGCAGTTGCATTTCGATGTCAAGCTCACCGTATGCTACACGCAACAATTTGCATGGTGACGAGCCTCGCAATACTGCAGTCCAGTCCTTATAGCCACACAATGACGAGTCTGGTCCTGTAGCAGCCCGATCCTCACAGTGCAGCAATCCTCGCACTGTGACGAGCCTTGCCATGCAACCTGGAACAGTTTCACAACCACACCATTATGCGTCAACGCTGGACCGAAGGATGAGCTCATGCCTAGCCTCTATCCTTTCCCACGCCGGCACGCAGTCCATGCAGTAGCCTAAGCGGCGACGAGTTCACAACGGCTAACTTTCGTCGCAAGCTTCCAATGGCAACAAGCTTCCAACTGCGAGCCTGGTCTTCATAGCCATGTGTCTGACCGTCCAGCAGCTCGAGCTTGCAGTAAGGCGGCAGCACAATCCTTGTGTCCAAGTCGTGCGTCGACGGCCCCAACAAGTGCACGATGGTAACGACATTCTGCATTTGTTTCTGCATGCGAGCATGGTGACGAGTTGTTACCGTCATGAGGAGGCAGCGCTTATCCCGTTATCGTGCGGCTTTGAGTTCAGGATGGGGCCTATGCATTTCTCATGTAGTGATAAAATTCATCAACGGCCTAGTGCACACTAACCATGCATTGAGGCTGGGTCCAGTTTTGGGCAAGTAATAGTAGTGATGTTCAGCTTGCACCTCACATGCAGCGAGGAAACGTCAACGACCTTGAGTTCGTGCTCCTTGTCATTCCAATACCAACAACACTACAGCTTACACCTGAACGAAGCTAAGTTCTCATTTTCTATCTTCTTAAAAAGGGCTGGATACAATTTTTCATTCCAACATTAAATATTTTATTATGGCTAGATTTCTACTCCTTCTCTTTCAGAGCTAAAATTGCATTACTGGGTGTCCAGGTAGGTTGCACAGATACGCCCAATAAACACCCTAACTCACGCCAGTCGAGGCGTCCCCCATAGGAGAGAGGCCAAGGCCCATTCATGCTCTCATGGTGAGAAAAACCCTAAGGCGATTGCCAAACAGCGGGACAATACCTCTAGGCACGAGCGCGATGGTTAAACGGCGCCTAATCGACTCTGACCACCCTCTCCTACAGGCGCCTTTCTACGGCAAAATTATGTCCGGGTTGAACTCCACTGGGTCGAACTCCACGGGAACCCCAGAATGGAACCCGCTGACACTCCAAACACCCTACTCATCATGCATCTGAGCAACCCCCTTGGTCATTCAATATGATATGTATTTTTGAAATCATGATTTTCTGGCTGAAAGCCCATTTATGCTAAATCATATGATTTATTAATATGTTACCGAAGCCAATTGGCTTATGGACATTCATTCTACTCAGATCTTTTAAATTGTGATTTGTAGGAATTTATCTCAGCACGATGTGTCGAGCTTTTGTCAGCGGAAGTTTAACTCCTAGTTCGCAAAGTGCACTGCGAGTTAGGGGGCTTATGTTGATAGTGTTTTTTGGCTGACAAAAAAAGTCCAAATGAAGGGGGCCCAATCCATCAAAAAGAAACTCTCTTTAGTAGAAGCCAGCTAGGCACGCAGATCGAGAAGAGGCAGTCAACAGGGGGCTGATTGATGGAGAGCCTATAAGAGCTGAATAGCAGACTTAGCCTTTAGTACATAAGCTCTGTGTAATAGAAAATAAAGGAGAGGAACCCATTTGAGAGGGCTCTCATTCTAGGTAGAGGGAGAGAGCATCTTGAGAAAAATGGAGAGAAACTCCATGGTAACTCATAGAGAGAAGAGAGAACTCTGAGAGAAGGAATCATGGGGCTCATGAGAGAGAAACTCTTGCATAATTGTGTACACAACAAGCATTTCCTGGTAATAACACTTAACCGTGGACATAGGGGTCCAAAGAAAGACTTTGGTCGAACCATGTTAAAAAACTGCGTTGTCTACTGCATATTCTTCTTCTCTCTCTCTCTATTTTAACACCAGGTTGCATGATAGGAGTCCACCGAATCTCTTCCTGTTGGCCGAAGTTTGGGTTCTCCATACGAACTAAATTTCGATGTTAACACTAACCTCAGCAATAATCAAAAACTATTGCCTATAACTAGAGTAGGCAACAATTTTTTTTGTTGTTGCCTTTATTTCTAGTTTTAGGCAACAATGACTTAAAATTGTTGCAAAAAACATAATAGGCAACAATTTCTTTTAGTGTTGCAATTACTTTTAAAAACTTTCATTGATTTTAAAAGAAAAATAGAAAACTCATTTTTATTTTGCCAATTGCTTTCTCTGATTGCCTTAGCCCACCAGAGAAAACAACAAAACTAGCCCCTTTTGCCCGATCCCATCAACCTCTTCATTGAGTAGCTTCACTCCTCTATGTCAAGCAGCTTCACTATAACTGCATCGTTGGTCAAGATTGGTTCACTGGTATTGCCTAGCTCCATCCACTCTGTAGAGAGCAAAGCCATCTAATATTCACCGTCAGGCTTCTTACTTTTCCTGAAGAGTCCTACTGTAGGTCAACTTGATTTGAGCAATTTTCCACTCCCTTAGGGTTTGGTAAGCTGACTCATGCCTACAAAATTAATAGAGTTACTTAGTTAATTTAAGGATTTCATGATGAATCGGAAACCCTAGGTTGCTAAGTATTAGACTTTTCTTTGATATATGTTTTATGTTATATGTTATATGTCAGCTGTTTTCTATTATTTAGTTCATGGGAGTTGAATAACATTCCTGTGATGAGGCACATGTTCACAAAGAATCAAACTTTTCAAATTCATAATCCAATGTTTGCTTCTCCTGCCAGTCAGGTAAATTACCTTTCAAACATTTTATTTTCTTCTTGTTTCAATATGAACATAAACACATTTGAGTTTTACATGTGAAGAATCTTTGACTTGTATTTGGGGAAAAATTTAATCTTTGACTTGTATTTAAGACAATAACAACTGATTTTTTATATGTGGGGTGAATGGTACTAAGGCCGTGTTTTCTGGAGATTGTCATTAATTGTCAATGAATATTTTGGTTGAGAAAAAGGATTAGCCTATGATTTCGTGCCTGTGATTTTCTTTGTCTGCCCCTATCCTCTCCTCTCCTGTTGGCTTATTTATGTCTTTCTCTATAATGCATCTACTGTTGGAAATGGCATTTTTAAGTCTTTTATGTCTTTCTCTTAACAGGGATCATGGCTATCCATTACATGCAGTTGTTCCTGGTGATAATAACTTCTTTATGCTACAGACACAAAGAAAAAAGCCAAATAGAACTCTGCCTCTGGATTAGGGGTTATTAGCTGCCACAGAACAAACCATTCTTTTTGCAATTGAGCCTCTTCCATATGGAACTAGCCATGTGGTAGGTAAAGTCTACATTACTTTGGTACTTCCTACCATATCACTTTTGTATGATAAATCTTTTGTGAACTTTTTGTAGTCTCATGGTATCTAGTTGCTTTTTTGTATATAGTTCATAGTGTTTTCCTTGGGCTACTTAGCCAAATGGAAAGGATAGGAAATTTGACACAAGCCCTTGAATGTTGAAAACTATATGCTTACTCCTATATGGAACAAGTGGAATTTTTGCAGTCTCATGGCAGCTAGTTGCTTTTTTGTTTGGAAATTCCATGGCTCAATTCTATTCAATGACATTTTGTGATGCAAACGCCTTTGTTTTCTTAGTTGGCAATTATTCATACCAAATTACAAAGCATTAGATAACAATTTCTTGTCAAATTTGGGCGTAATGAAAACTAAACCATAGCTTTTATGAGGAGCTTCCAGATTTATCGTATTCAAATTGACTAACTTTTGCCTACTAAACTTATTGGGATTTTATTTTGTTTTTTAAATTTCTCAAGTATTTTGAAGTGAAGTACCTAACAAATCATCAGAGTCTTTTTCCTTTTTAGCTTATGAAGTGAAATACCTAACAAATGAAATTCCTCCTTATTCATAAAACTTCATTTATGAAAAACAAAAAATCATTAGATTGTTTTTCTTTTAAATGATCACAACTTCTAGCTTATAGAATTTGATAATTATGGATCTAATAATGGTATTCCTCTAGTTGTCCAAAAGAGAATCTTCTTTGGTCGAGAAGTTAGTGGTGTTGATAGGTAGCTTGTACCTACTTATCAATTAAAAAGCTGGCAGATCTTGGACCAACAGCCATGGATGCAAAAATGACTTTTCTAATGGCCAACAAAGCCCTAGCTACACCAGGGAAATGTGTATATGATCCTTTCGTTGGGACAGGAAGTATTCTTGTTGTTGCAGCTCATTTTGGAGCAATGACCATGGTTTGTATCTTCTCCACCTCCTCCTCTTTTCTTTTGTTTTATTTGGAGGGAGGGGGCTAGGAGTTTAAACTTTCTCTTCAACTTATCCTGCATTGCTTTATTTACTCTTGGTTCCTTCTGGACAAGTTCATTTTTGTATGCATCACCATTTATAGAAGACTATTTAACTTGGATTGGTCTAAATTGTTTAGGGTGCAGCAAGGCAATACAGTCCTGACTGTAATGTATAGAGTAATTTTAAACAAGTAAAAGTGGTTGACAACATTAATACTGTATAGTATTTGGTTGATATGAAATATAACACTCATATAAGCTATTTTGGAATTCAGCACTATATATATTGTGACATTTGGAATTGTGCTCAAAGAAATGAAATTGTTAAACATGTTGCCTTCTAACAAATTATCAAGTTTTGCATTTTATAGTATAGATTGCCGATGCCAATTGCATTATTAAGGGTTGGACTTAAAGAGGTAACTTTTAGAAAAATCATATACCATTAATAAACTCTTGTCCAGCCTGCAAGGTACCTTGTTATTGTTACTTAATTGTTTATGTAAAGGTGACAACACATTTTTTTTCTATGTGTACTATTGTGGTCGGAAACTAAGTTTGCACTTCCAGGTTTCCCAACACTTGGTGTACTGTTGTAGTAGTTGGAGAATCTCGCATTGCGTGCATGCGTGAAAGTGATATTATAATGTACATTTTGGCATGATGATTCTCTTGAACTCGAACTGAAGGCATAACACTTCACTTTACCTATTTAGAACACAGGTTGCTCTAAGCTATGCAACTGAGGGGGCTAGAATGAGTGAATGATGCTGGAAACTGAAGACTATCAACAGTTAGGAGTAAATTATTATTTAACTAGGATGTGATTTAGATGTTTTTTGTTATTTAGAATATTATTAATTTGTTGAGGGAATTTATTTAAGTAAAATTGCACTTTGAGATTGAAAGAATAGATATTAAATTATATTCAACACTTTATTTTTATAATGAAATAAATGTCTTAATTATTTTTTTTAATAAAATGAATGTTTTAATTTTTCTTTTTTATACATGCTTCAAATTAGATTTAAAAAATTACGTGACAAATACAAATTAAATAAATACCTATGATTAACAACAATATAAAAGTGTTGCCTAAATCTTGAAAACCATTGCCTATGATCAATTGGCAACGATTTTTACATGTTGTCTATAATATCATTGGAAATAATAGACAACAGTTTCTCACTATTGCTAAATAAAAATGAAAATACCGTTGCCTATTGTTAAAAAATTGCTGCCTATAATTGAACAACAGGCAACGATTTTTTTATCAATTGTTGCCTATAAGTGAATAATAGGTAACAATTTTTTCATTTTTATTTAACAACAGTGAGAAGTCATTGCCTAATGTTGCCAATAGGCAACAGTTTTTTTTATCTATTGTTAACTGTTGCTTATTCTAGCAACGGTGCAAAAGCATTGCCAAATAAAAAAAAGAAAAATCATTGCCTATACTCGAGGAATAGGCAACGATTTTTTGATCTGTTGCCAAAAACTCCAAAAAAAGTTGTTGCCTAAAAGAATAGGCAACGCTGGATAAGAAAATGGTTGAAAATCATTGCCTATTCTTTTAGGCAATAGTTTTCAGACTTTAGGCAATGATTTTTGGCCGTTGCCAAAAGTCAAAAATGTTATAGTGTGTTCTCCAAGGACATATCCCATGGCTTGTTACAATTAAGAGGAGTAAAACAATTTTCAGAACAAGCTAGTAAAGTGTTTGAACTAGGTGAATCTAATGTTGGTGCCAATTTTAATGTTCATAACCTCCTTTCTTTTGATGTATGTTTTAATTTGAGGTTAAATCATTTTGAAGAGGGGGGAACTGATGTGAAAATGGGAGACCAAGCTAAGACTTACCAAAAAGGTTTGCATCTACCAAAGAACCATTCAAGGATTTAATGAGCAAAAAGTATTACTACTTGTATTTCCTTTCATACTTTGCCTTTTTGAATATTATTTTAGGGAATTGACCTTGTTTTGTGATTTGGTTCTAATTTGGAGCTTAATTGAATTAATTGCCTAATGTTGAGTTTTGACACTATTTTAATTTTTGGGCTATAATTTGAACTCTAGATGTAAGATTGAGTCGATTTTTATATGTTTGGAAAGCTAAAATAAAGCTTTACAACTTTCCTGATAAGGCCAAAGTTTAGTTCTACCATTTGAAGTCATGAAATTGACTATAAAGTTGCCTTAGAGTTTCTTTCAAGATTTGACCTCATCATAATATTTGAACTATTATTTTGTATTATTGTATAGGCCACCTCTGAGGCCTTTTTAGATTTATTTTGGGTTTGTTTTCCCCTATTATTTTCTTTATTTTTCTGGTAAATTAAGACTTGAATTTGTATTGATTTGTGGACTATGTAACGACCTAGTTTTCAGCCAGCCAGCCTGGTTGCTTTGGTTACGCCAACATGACATGGTTGAGTACTTGGGCTTTTTTTTTGTCTTAATTAGCTAGCTTGCTTAGTCATTTGTTTAGGTGTTTAGTTAAACTTGTTTAAGACTTGAACTCAACCTATTTTAAAGTTTAATTGCTATGAGGGAAAATATATTTCCTTCAACCATTCAGATTCGTGAATTTGAGAATTGAAAAGTCTACTTCCTTAAACAAATGTTCTCCTAGGGTTCTTACTAGAACTTCAAGACTTATCAAAATATTTCCTCTTTGTGACATCAATCTTCATTACTTATCACTCTCTTTCTATCTTCCTAGAGTATAGCATGAATATGTCATACCCCAATTCATGGCACGTAATCGGCGTAATAAGTCATCGATACATAATCCTCCATAAGCCTAATAGTGCAATATAGTCCTTAATAAAACACATCTATACAAAGTGCAGCTAGACAAATCTAAAACATTAGAAGTAAGAACACCTAAATAACACAGACATAATTATCAAAATACTTCCACAGAATTCTAATAAAAATTCAACAAAATTTCTCCTATTTTTCAGACCCTAAGCACTAGACCAGTACAGTAGCTAAGGGCTACACGCCCTGCTGACAGCTTGTATAATTAAATAGAAGATTACAGAAGCCCAGACATCACAATATGTATAAACTACTAGACAACAACCAGACATAACCACATTTACAACTCAACTACACCAACTGCCAAAATACCACCATTTATAAGCATTCGAGCTTCGCAAAGAGCCTACTTAATCAAGGAGCAGACTCTGTACTAGATGAATGTGAGTGAGCAGTGGGAATGGCCTCAAGCTCTGAAAACAAAAAAGAAAATAGTGTGAGTTTCAAAGAAATCCAATGGGCGAATAATCCCTCGGAAAGCCCAAAATTTGTTTGCAAATTCATGTTCAAAATTTAGGTAGTAAAACATATATATATATATATATATATACACACGAGGATATAATCATCAGTTTATAAACATTCTACAAATTAAAAATTTCAGTTCAACAAGGATATCCAATCCAATAAATATATTAATCAACAAGTTAAAATAAGAGGCAAATGATAACATTTTGAGTAATCCTCATCATAATATAAACTAAAAGAAATCACTAAAATCTTTTGTAATTCTCAAATAATCAAGTATCATAAAAATTCTAAATTTCTATATGCAATTGAAATCCAAAGGGCAATTCTTAAAGACAACCTTACCTAATAGATATTAGACATCATTACCCACCTTATTCTTCCATAAGATATATTCTTTTTATTCCTCCAACAGATACAGTTCTACCACAAGTGCCCTTGAGAGTTTTCTAAAGGTATTTACAATGGATTCAAATTTCAAGAAAACTTAATTAACATAATATTTTATATAGTAACACATTGATAAAAGAGCAAAGAAATATTTCCAACCCATTTATATATTAAATCATTTGATAGTGCAGTCATCCATTTCATGTAACATCTTGTTCAACAATTTCAACAATCCATGATGGCAAAATAACAAAATTGCTAGCATCAAACACAATATGTACATAAAAGAATATGTATAATGTAGTACTTTATATGTATATACATTTATATATCACAAAGTATGGTTTCATTTTCAAAGAGAAACAAGGAGCTAACAACGTTCAAATTACTTAATAATCCTAGTAATATATGATGTTCCAAATCATAACATAAAACAAAACAAATATTTGGGGAAAAAAGTTCACAATAGGAGTAGAACTATTCATCCACCTCATAAGTACATGATATTCATCTTGGATTCCAAAATAGCAAATGTAGATGACTCCTTAAATCCACCTCATTCTTTGGCCACTAAACATAATTAATTGCTAAAATTAGTATCTAATTGTTATGAACATCTTTCTACTTACTATAAGTTATCCCAAGTCAAAATCTTATGAACTTAAATTTACTTAAGCCTCTAATGATCTACCCAAAATTCTTGAACTAATTAAGGCATGCTTTTCTTACTTCCAAACTGTCTATAGGCAGATAGGCAATGGAGTTATAAGTAAGGGCAAGAGATAATCAAGAAGAAATTTGAGGAAAGTTAAACCAAAACAAAAAATAGGCACTCAGTTTAATTGATTCTTCCTTGAGTGGAAAATAATTCAACTCTTTGGCTCACCATCCTCAAGTTTTGTGACCTCCGAGGTCCATCTCACCTTTCTTAAATCCAATAGGAACATCCCCCCCCCCCACAACAACAGCAACTCAAACATAGCCCGAAGCTCAACAGCGGCAAAGACAACAGGAGCTGGATGACAAGCGTTAGTGCTGGAAGGCTAGCTTTGGAAACAGGGGAGGCTCAGGGTGACGTTTTGGAAGTGAGATGTGGTGGTTCCGGTGAGGCTGGATGGCAGCGTTAAGATAGGATAGGAGGTTAGGCGTTATTGATGGTAGCTGGGACAATGATGAGATTCAGCGGGTTGTTTGGTAGTGGTGACAGAATGAGAGAGGAAGATCAAGAGGGGTGAAGGCGCTGAGGAAAAAGAAAAAGAAGGAAAAAAGAAAAAGAAAAATAAAAGAAAAAGAGAAAAATTGCATTTAAATCCTAGAATAAAATTTAAACACTCACCATAATAAATGAAATTTCAATTTTTTTTCCAGCAATTGAAATGTATTTTAAACTATAAATCATGTACTTTTTAACACAATTTTATAAATCTACCACTAACTTCAATTATTTGTTAAAATGTTATAGATCCTTCTTTTTCTTTCAATTTTAGGTGTTGAAATTGTTAAATTGAAGGTAGATCCATAAGCATTTTCAATCCTCGCTAAGAACCCTAAGAGTTCTAACTCTATCCACTTCAAATTTAAGAGATCAAGCTATATCCCCTTCAAATCTAAGAGCTTTGACTCTGTCACCTCCGGACACACCTTGAGGACGTTGAGAGTTTGAGATAACTCGCAAGACTGGCAAAATAATAGCCTTTCTATGGACCCTAAGATATCATGGATGTGATGTAAATTCCGTGTGTCAAGTTGTCTGATGGTGGAAATTTGTAGTTGCTCAAGAGATCTTTGCTGCCCGCACTCATTCCTAAAATTCTTGCAGAAGTTGCAAAGAAACAACTCTACAACATTGATGAAACATTTACTAGATGATGGCAATATTCTGATTGATGTGTCGATTAAATCCAACTGTGTTCCTTCCACAGATGTCCATGAGAATTGCTTGACACTTGAACAGCCTTCAAAACAAGGGTCCCCGAGACTGAGAGACATTGAACTTGAAAGAACCTCATCTCGAGGGCATTTTGGTATGATGAATTTGGGATTATTGCCATCGACCGTTTCCATCTGGATCTCCTAAGGTCCATTCCCTAAGAGTCCTCAAACTAAATAAATCTAATATTCCAATTCATTATATATAAAATTTATATTTTATTGCAACACTTAATACAAAGTTTAAAAGTAAAAATTTATTTCTCTCACTTATCACAATGAATGATATGCTTCATACAAAAAAAAAAAAATCAACTATGTAATGATTAGATTTTATTCTTTCAATTTTAGAAATTTAGAATTAAAAATCTTAAACTTTGTATATAAAATTTGAAATTAGCATTCATTATCTACTTAATTAATCATTTTATTTAATTAAAAGATTTTGCAAAATTTAAGATTTCAATTTCAAGTTTTTAAAGATGCAGAGATAAAATTTAACCACCTAAGGTTTTTTCTTAACAACCCCCCTCAACCCCCCCCCCCCAACACACACACACACACACACAAGTTTTCTTGTTTTAATATTAAAGTACAATCTGCCGTTAACTTTTCTTATATGGATCTTATGCATGCAAAGCCCAACAAAATTCCCTAACACAAAAATTGAAAATTGAAGGCAAGTGAGGTCAACTTTCACAACAGGAGAGAACTACTGATTCAAGAATAATCAAATACTTCGAAAAATTCATGAAAATCCTTCAACTGCTTGAATCTCATAAGGTTCATTTTCTTTAACTTATCAGTATCATATCACAACTTAAAAGAGAGACATCAAATAAATTTATCCTCAAATTTTAGTTAAAAGAAAACTAAATATAAATATGCGTATACTTGCCTGCACTTCCTCCTCCAGTTTGCTAACATCAACTTGCTTCTTGAGACATGATATAACCTGTACTTTCTTTAATGTGTGCTTGATCAATACCAACAAGGCCTTGGGCTTCACTTTTCGGGTAAAGAGATTCGAGCTTTTGCAAAATGTCTTTGACCGTGGTATTAATGAACTGATTTTCATCCCTAGCATATATTGAAGAGGGGAAAAAAAAAGGAAATTAATGTATCATGATAATATAAAATGCATATGGAATCTGCAAATTATTATTTATATTTCTCATACTATTTTAAATTCCGTACTGAAAGGATGAGAAATAAATAGGAACCCATTTTTTCTGGAGTACAAGACCCTTTTTTTTCTTTTTGGGTACATTTTGAACCTAAAACTTTCAACATACTATCCAAGCCCCTACCATTAGATCACATTTAAGTTTCATTTGTTTTG
>JANHAO010012814.1:0-16167 GCA_026873985.1 Saraca asoca | reverse complement strand
TGTAAAACAGGTGCATCTTTCAAATAAAAATGAAAAAAGAAAAAAGAAAAAGGGAAGTACCTTCGGGTATATCAGCAGCTTGACCAGAGCTTGGAGAGGTGAGTGCAAGAGATCACGTGTCACTGGAGCTTGAAAAGATGGTGCCCTTCTGACAGAGAAACAACTAGGTTTCGAGAAGAATTGATGAAAAGGGGAAGCTTGCTCGACAAAACTTTTAATTGTCGTGCTAACATAATTGCGATCGAAATATTCGGTCGCTAAACTTAAAACCACGACTGAATAATTCGGTCACAAAGTCTTTTCCCAAACAAATCTAAAATTTCAACTATTTACGACTACACTGCGACTGAATAGTGACCAAAATTTTAGCCACCGAAATATTTAGTCGCTGATTCGGTCGCTATACCATAAAAAATTCTCAAATATTTTCCTTAGCCAATCAGTGGCAATGTAGTTGCAGTTCGGTCACAGTTAGAGACCGAAAAAATTTGGTCGCAATTTTGGTGGCTAAAATCCCTTTTTTTTGTAGTGTATGTTTTAAATAACCACTATCAAAAAATCAATAGTCATTTCTGACACTTGATTTGAGGTTAACCTGCAAAAAGCAAGTTATCTATTTTTAGGTACCGGAATCATTTTGAGTCCTTTTGGCTTAGTCTCATGCTTCTGTCAATATTGGCCTCTTGGTACTAATTATGTGCATTTATATCATATGTGTTCATTTTTCCACAATGGATACATGTTATAAGAGGAGTAGATGAGTTACTAGCTTTCACAAAATAATTCTTGTAATATTTTTGCACTAGTTAATTCAATATAGCCCATTCCCTCATTATCAAAAGACCATTTTTGTCTTCCCTAAGAGTATTTAAATTCCTTTTACTTTTCACAAAATGAGCAAGGTCACTTTCTAAATATTTGATTTTTCTTTTTAACCGATTAGTTTTGTTTTTCAACTTTTTCAAAAAAATATATTTCTTTAAAGTGACATTTTTTTCAAAACTTTTTTTTTCTTTTCCAAACAAATAAGTTTGTTTAATAAAACTTCGTTTTTATTTTGAAAACTTGATTGTTGTTAAAACTGATGGAGATAATATATGAAACTATCATAGCTCATAGTAGTATGAGTCTAGATTGATTCATAAGGACTAGGGATTAATCTATTATATGAAAGTAAAAGACAAGCAGAGTTTGTAGGGTATCTACTCAAAATATGAAATTAGAAAATTGGCTTAAACATAAACAAGAGAATTAAATGTAGAAAGGGAAACTTAAAGTAGAAAGGCTTCAATCTATGGGACTCTTACATCCAATTCAGGGATTGATTATAGACACAAAAGTTTTTTTTTTTTCCTTTTTGACTGCTTAGCCAAGAATTGAATTAGCATCAACACCTAGATTAATTCTTGATAATTTCCCCTAATTTGCTAACTGAGCCCAACACCAGAATTAACAATAGCATTAGGAACTAGAAAAGATCAAGATTGATTCACAAAATCACCTTAAAAGCAAATTCATCAATCACCTTATATTTCTCCAGAATAACTAACCAACACCATTGTATTGTCAAAAATCCTATTACAATAAAAGTCAAACATCCATAAATAACTTTCAATATAGAAGTTTAGCTAGAAGTTAATTGCAATAGACAATCAATAAAGTGGCCACATTAATTAATCATTTTGTACAATTAATGCCATTAATTCAAATAAATGAGGAAATCAAATTATGAACAAATCATCAATAGAAACAAATCTTAAAATCAACAAGAGAATTAAAGTAGAATTTCCCTTACATTGACAAAAAAGACTAAATAGGCATTAAAATAGAAATAAAAACAAAAATAAAACAAAAGAGAAAACCTAAAAGGAATTGGTTCTCTTGCCCAATGAGAGCTCCTTCTTTTTTACAAAAGTGAGATAAAATGAAAAGTTTCATAAAAGAATACTGATTTCACATTTTTATATTCTACACCTCTCTTCTTATTTTGGCAATTGATTAGAGTTAGATGGAGGCACAATTGGACTCGGGATTATGCATAGAAGTTGTAACCCTATCTATTAGTGATTCTGTGGCTATAAACTTGCTTAAAAATTTGATTTCTAGTTGAATTTATGGGTTAAAATCTAAAATACTTTTACAGAGTAGTCTAACCCATAACAAAGTCTGTCACTTGGATTCATAATCCTAAAACTTTATCAAAATGGAGCAATTTGACCATGAGCCTTGCATAAAAGTTTTAGAGGTGAATCTTAGCTATGCATCTAGCTTAAGCTTGTACCAAAATGAGGTATAGAGCTCTACATATGGTAAAAATATGAAGACTGGTTCAGGATCAGTTAGTTAGCACTCTATTTCGGTTTCTAGACTAAATTCGACCCTCTAAACAACTGAGTTGGACTTGGAACTCTACATGACATTTGTAGAGCTTCCTCTTATCTTTTTAAAGATATAAGAATCACTCAAAACTAAGTTCAAAACTCAAGATACATGTAAAAACATAAAATAGTGTCAAATTATTGAATTAATCAAATTAGTCTCCAAAACTAACCAAAACAAAAAAAACCGATCACAAGTATCCAATTTAGCTCATAAACATGACAAAAGACCAAGTATAGAAGGGATATAAAGATATGTAAATTATATTCATCAAATTCCCTCACACTTAGCTCTTGCACATCCTTAGGTATGACACCAAAACTAAGCTAAACTAGACTCAAAACAAAAACTTTGACATTAACCTTTCAACAATGATGAGAATGTATAACCAAAAGTAAAGAAACAATCAAAATTTTAACAGACATAGCACTTCACAAAGCAACATTCTTGAAACCTCAAAACTCAAAATTAACTAGCAAAGCAACTTTTTTAAAAAGGATAGGATATGAAATTGGTATACTCTCATAAGTTAAGCTCTCTAACTCTCTTAGTATTTAAGATAGGCAAGTGTTCCACTCAATTTTAATCCATGAAAATGCACTATCATAAGCTTGTTTATTATCTAATCTCTATTACTCAAATCACATACATCACACAAAATAAAAGGACTTCTCAAGGGTTGTAACGTAACCAATGGAAAAGGGAAGGAAAGAAATGGTAAGGATATGAAAGTACAAAACAAAAGAGACTAATAAAGTATTGTGGCATAGATTCAAACAAGCAAAAAAGAAATTAAAAATGAATCTGCATCACAAATTTTCTCATTTATGTCTTTTCTTTTACTATTTCCTTTTCTTCACTTTCTTTTACTTTGAGCTCTTTCTTTTTGAAAATTTTTCTTTTTTTTTTTTTTTTGCTTTCTTCCTCTTTAATTGTATTGAGCTCTTTTTCTAGTTTTTTGCTTTTTTCTCTTTTCTCTTTCATTTGTTTCTACTTTTCTTTTTTTTTTCTTGACCATTGTAATGAATCACATTTGCTTTTTTACCAAATAATTAGCACACCTTCACACTTATTCAAGAACCCATGTCACTAATGAATTAAATGGTTTACTAATTCGTAAGGTTAGAAAAAGGTAAAGACATTCAAAACTCAACTTTATAATGAGATACATAATAAGAAAAAGGTTATTTAGGCTCAAAGGGCCTTAACAATGGTACATTGCAAAGTTAGCTAAAAGGACAAAAGTGGCTCCATAAAAAAATGTGTTAATCATATTTATGCACGCATGTGTTAATGTAATCTCAAAAAGATTCAAAACAAGTTCTATAACAATAATTTCATGAAAGAAAATCACAGACAAGAAAGAAGAGGAACTTGATAAAAATGACCAATAATAGCTCAAAATCTCATAAATTATATGTCTACCAAAATCAATCTACAAACTCTATCATATACTAATCAAATACAAGGATCAAGTGACAAGATAATTTATTCAATCAGGCTATGCAACCATAAAAAACAATTACAACCTACTCAAGGCTTAAACAAATTTATCGTAATTGAAAAACACCTAAATGAACAAAATAAATACAATTTTTTTTTCTTTTAAACACAAACAAAACAAAAAGTGAAATAAAACAATCCTAAAGTCTCCCCCCATAGTTAAATTTTACATTTTCCTCAATGTAAGCACAAAATTATATATAAATCATGGACATATAAAATACAAGATATAGGGCAAGAGAGCAAAACGCTTGGGTTACCTCACATGAAGCACCTTTCTTAAACATTGTTGGCTTTATGGAACATAGGTTACATAGATCAAATATGAATTTTGGTAGCAACCATTTGATGGGAGAAGATGGTATGTACAATTCCTTGAAATCCAGGTTGCTTGGAACTAGAACTAGAATTGATGACTACAATATCGTTGTTATCTCTTCAAATTTAGAATTTTACTACAATGATTCATCAATTCTCTTTATGTCTTTATGCATTGCCACACTAAATGCATCAAGTTCAGTTTTGCTATCCAACAAAAATACATCCTGCATTAAGAAATTAATAAGATTAATAAAGAAAATGGAATAATTATTAGCAAGTTATTTCATACCTTAAATATATCAAAAATTATTGCCACTCCATCTAATTCTATGGTAAGTGTGTCATTATGAATATCCATTGTTGTCTTGGCTGATTTAAAGAAAGGCCTTTCTAGAATATAGAAATCTAGATCCTATAAATGTGAAGAAATTTTCTTTAAATAATAATAAAAGACATGTCTGCCCCCACACTTATCTTCTTGTGTTCTTCTCTCTTCGAGTCAACTAATGTATTGGGAGAGGGAGGAGGAGCAGGATTAGCAATTTCAAGTTTAAGGCTGCTCTCTTCTTCTAAATCTTCTATTTATTTTTGCTCTTAACTTAAGTCGGCTAAACTTTAAGCTTCCAACTTGCTAATTTGTGTTGCAATCTCACCTACTTATGTCTCTAAGTTCTAAAATCTGGTGTTTGTTTATTGTTGGAACTGCAACATGTTAACTCTCATTTGTTGTTAGGACTATAAGTTGTTTTGAGTCATAATCTAAATCATATCTTCAAAAGAATAGCTAAAAGATGGAGCTTAGTTGTCTTGTTGGTTGGCTTGGGTTAAGGGCTAAATGGAGCTTGTCCATTATGGTTGTCAAAACTCAAATTTGATTAATGATAGTATCCATGGTTGTGTTGGTCAAAATAAGGATCATAATGATTATACCATCTAAAGTTGCATGAGTGAGGTTATAGATCATATTAAATTTTTGGATAATATGGATCATGTTACTCTAGGAGTCTTCTATTTATGTAAGATTACTGGAGTGATTCATAAGATTGGAATGTTATACATGCATTGGCTACTTGCATTTAGGTCCATTGTTAAATTAGAGAAGTTAACTCAGACATGTGTTGTGTAAGTCTATAATTCTCAGCCATGACTTTTAATTCAAAGTGTTAGAGAATGTGAAACAATTAAAATAGCAAAACATATTCACAAAATAAGAGGAAACAAGAAAAATAGAAAGTGAGGACTTAGTTAGTAAATGAGAAAAATAATTAAAAATTCAAAAACATAAAAATTAATCAAGCTAATCCCTAACAATGATGTTAAAATTTGATCACTGTCAAAACTACAAAGATAATATACTGGCAAAAAAATAATAAATCAGCCTTGATAATGCTAAAAAATTTGATTTCTAGCTCAATTTATAGGCTAGAAACCGAAATAGTTTTGTAGAGTTATTCAACCCATAACAGAGTTCATCACTTAAATTCACAATCTTAAAACTTAATCAAAACGGAATATTTTGACCATTAGCCTTGAATGAAAGCTATAAAGGTGGATCTTAGCTATCCATTGGACTTAAATTGCACCTAAATAAGGTCTAAAGCTTTAGATATGATCAAAATATTAAGACTAGCTGTAGGCTAACGGGTCAACATTGTTTCAACTTCTAGACTAAATTCAACCCTCTAAACGGCTAAACTAGGCTTGGAACTTTGCATGACATTTGTATGGCTTCCTCTTAAATTTCCAAAGACATAAGAATCCCCAAAATCGAAGCATAGAACTCAAGATACACTCGAAAACCTAAAACAAAGTTAAATTATTGAATTAATCAAATTAATCTCAAAAACTAACCAAATCGAGAAACCAATAACGAATAACTAATTTAACATATAAACATAGTAAAATGCTATGTGCAGAAGGGATATAAAATATCCATAAATTATGCTCATAAAAAATAACTTGAAAAGAACTTTCTTTTTCCTCTAAAATTTCTTTTTCCTTTTTCTAAAAAAGTAATGTTGTTTAACATAGCATCATTTGCTATTTCTAAATCATTTTGAAAATCGCTTCTTTTTTCCAAAGACTCATTTTCAAAAAGCAATTTTTATTTTTAAATATTCAACTTCTTTAAGTAAAACTTGTTTTTCCTTTTTCAAGTATTCAAGTTCCTTTTTCAAATAAGCATTTTCATCAAAAATATTTAGATCATTTTTCATAACACTTTCAAAATCATCTAATGAACTATCAAAAGTTTTTTGTAACTTATCATATGGAATAGGAGTTTCAAGATAGTCATTCATTACTTCGATATAGTAATCTTTTACCATAAAGCATAGATTTGCTACTTCCTCCTTATTTTCTTCTTCTTGATTATCTTCATAGGAGACAACTTCATCATCCCATGAAGCCATCAATGCTTTCTTCTTTGAAGGCCTTCTTTGGAATTTTTTCTTGAGACTCAGAAAATCAACCTTTATATGATAGTGCTTTTTACAATCATAGCATATTAGGACTTGATTGCTTTTTTCTTTTATCTAGCCCTTTCTTTTCCATAATATTAAAAACTCTTTTTACTGGATATATCATTTCATCATTTTCATTTTCCAATATTTCTTCATCTTCTTGTCCTTCTTCTTCTTATTTTAATGAATAAGTTTTAAGAGCAATATTTCTTTTTCTTCTCTCATGCGTATCTCTCATATAAGGTTTTTCATAAGCTAAGAGTTTACCTCTTAACTCATCATATGTAAGAGTTTTAAGATTGTTACCTTTCTAAATTGCATCAAATTTGGATTGCTAAGATTTTGGAAGACTCTAAAAGATACTTAGGATGAAATTGTGTTAAAAAATGATCCTTCCAAGAGTATGAAGATCATTTGTGATAGCGGAAAGCCTTTCAAACAAAGTTTGAGTTGATTCACCATCTTCGATTTCAATGAGTTCATATTCTTGTACAAGAATACTCAAACATGTTTTCCATACTTTTTTGGTTCCTTCAAATGTAACAAAGAGCTTTTCCCATATATATTTTGCCATTATACATATGGATATCTTCTTGAATTTTTTGGGAGCTATGACACATATAATTGCATTTTTGGTTTAGCATAAAGATTTCCTTTTTCTTTTTCTTTTTATTTTTATCTTCACTCTAATCTTCTTTGGTTTAGGAACATCCTTTCTATCTTACTTTTTTGTTGGAGTGATGTATCCTTCCTCAGCAATTTCCCAAATTTCATCATCAATGGCTTGAAGATAGATCATCATTTAATACCTTCAATAGCCATAGTTGGTGTCATTGAACAGTGGTGATCTAGTTATAGAGTGTCCCTTTTAACCATGAGAATCCATCATGTACTTACTAGATCTTTACTCAAAGCAACTAAGCTCACAACAAAGACCAAGCTCTAATGTTAGATGATGGTGATTAAAGACCAAAAGGGGTGAATTGATGTCAAAAATAATTTCAAGCCTTTTATAAAATTTCTCTTGATTTTTTTGGAAAAAGAAAATATCACTTCGCAAGGAACAAACAAAATATGCAGTGTAGAAATAGCAAGCAGCTTTGTAAATAGTAAGTAAAAGAGTATCAAAGTAAAAAGTAAAGTAGAGAAGATGCAACCAGCATGTAAAGGTTCAATGATATAAAAGGAATGCCTTTTGGGTCTACTCTTCTCTCTCAATGTCAAATGAACACTTGAGGGTTATCCACTAGTACTTTATTTATAGCCATTTTATAACCACAAACACTTGATTATCTAGGACTCAAGCAATCCCACCTCACAATCTAAGGATTTTCTAATCTTATATCAAGACAACAATTCCCTAACTCTCAAAGATTATACAAGTGTTTCTTTTACTCAATACCAAGCTAGTGAATTTTAAATACAATCAATGGTAAATGAATTTTTCTTTGTAAACTCTCACTTAGAGTGGATATGCATGTGAAGAACAAATTATCTTAAGAAAAGCACAAAAAGATTAAAGAAGCATGAATCTCAAGTTACTTATGTATGTTAGTGTGCTTTCTTGAAGAGGATAAGGCTTTTTTAATTATAGTTGAAACCTTGGATTAAAGAGCAACTAGTCTAGTAGGTTTCCAACTATCATTGTGCTATCAAATAGTTGGCAATGTTGTCCATTCATAAAGAACAAAGAAGATAACTTCTGCTTGCTCTTTTTAGGCACAACTTGCATCAATGTCCAGTCTAATTGTTTCTTTGCATAATCAGTCTGTACAACTACAAAAACATGTTAGTATAGTAGAGGATTCAAATTTATAGCCAATATATGACTTTTGCAATGAAATTTCACTACTACAATTCACAAAGACCAACTTGCTCTTTTTGCCTAGCTTTTACATTTACTTGGAGAAAAAGTTTTTTGGATAGTAAATACATGTTAAAAACTTTAAGTTACCACATTAAACCTATATATATCAATCACAACACATAGGTAACACATTTAACATGATTTTCCACAAGATTAAATCAAAAGGACATATTCAACCAAGGCATTTTATCTTATGCAAACCATGTTCATTAGATGTTTTCTCAATACTATTATTATATAAGGAAGTCTTTACCATGTTCATTAGATTCTTTTTTCTAACCATGTATTTTGCTTCTCACTTCAAAATCTGTTGAAACTTACAATTTACATCCAACAAAATAGGGCTCAAAGGCTTTAAACCATTCATTTTAGAACAATACTAGTCAGCCCCTTTATATATGTTTCTTAATGTACAACCCCAAAAAAAATGAAATTCAATATAAAGAAAAAGGAAAATAGCACCATAAAATGATTTTACACACACCCTGAAGTTTAAGATATATAATGAATTAGAAAATGGCATTTAATTCAAATATAAAATTATGGTTTGCTATAAATATATAAATACAATCTAGAACATATATAAGGCTTAAATACATTTTTAGTCCCATAATTTTATTAAAAGTTAAAATTTCATCATCCTATTTGTAATTCGAGTATTTGCTTAGTGAATACCATTTAAATTGATGTGGCATTTATGTAACACATCATTTGCTTATGTATTTATAGTCTAAATTAAAAGAATTAGAACTATCATAATTAAGGCTTATAGTGGCCACTCAAGTATAACTAACATGATCAAGGGTGTTTTATAACTCTTTCCATTTAGACTATAGCCACATAAGTAAAGTATATGCCACATAGATATCATGTCAATTAAATAAGCATTTACTCAGCAAGTTTCATGTTTTTTCAAACAAAAGCTGGATGCAAGGAGCTTATCGCAACCTTAAAAGTAACATTATTTAAATTAAAAATAGGGAATGAAATTGCAACTTTTAGCAAATAAGAGAGACTAAAAATGTATTTAACTAATATATAACAAAAGAGCATTGCTGTTTTTCTCGAGAAAAGCAAGCCAAATTTAACCCCTTTTTTTGTGATAGTAAGAGTGAAATCACTAGAATTATAGGAGTGATTAAGACGTCATACCATATGACTTGTGGATAATCATTGGATGTGGGGACAAATCAAATAATTTAAAGTCCTACAGCAATGATAGATTTCGAATCTCAACTTCACTTCATCACCTTTCCTTTTTGAATGAATATCAGTTTCCATAACAAAATACTTAGCACACAAATTTGGAAAAAAAATGAAAAATACAAGGAAAATGCTTATAAATCAATGGCATCAAAATATGATTCGGTATTAGTAGTTCCAATTGCACAATTCACTTTATATTAATCTTCTAGGACTTCACGTATATAATTACACCAGTTTTAAACTAATGATACTACCTTTAAACATGTTGTGTCATATATGTGTAAACATAACACGAGGGATTATGAGAAAATTGTTATACAACTTTCTTTTTTCAATTCAGCACATGCCAAAAGGCCCTAGACAATAAGAATTGCTTATTTGACTTCTAGTTTGCACCCTGTTAATGCTGACCAACGGAAAATTAGTAAATGTAAACAAAAAGGTTATAATATTATTCATTCTCAAACCACTTACCTCATTATACTAGTATCCTGGTTTAAATCCGAGGGACCTCCATCTGTCATGCCATCTTCATTAACAGAACTTTTGTCAGAAGAAGAAGAATCAGAACTAGAATTGAACAAACCAAAACCTTATATCAAACGTTTATATCTTACGCAGAGAAATCAGTGCTTCTAAATCCCAAAACGAACGCACACAAGACATGAGCAAAACGACTAAGTTTGATGAAATGATTTGTCAAAATAAATAATCATTAGGTGAAATCATTAAACTTCTCTAAAGGTCCCTACCCATTCAACAGATTCGTAAATGGACCCTCATTGAAGCGAAAATGGTGGCTGAATCCAAAACCTTGAGTTCCATTTTCGTTCTGTCTAATTCCATCCATATAGCGTTCTGAAGCTCGAGCACAAACTCATCAACCAAGTTTAAAAAAACAGACCTACTTTAATTATGTCTACGGTAAAGCAATTCGATAAGTAAAATACACAAAAAACCTAATCAGAAAAATGAAACAAAAAAAAAAAAATCGAAGTCGCTTTATCAACTATAATCATCCCAAGAAAATTCAAGAAATCAAAATGAAATTTCATGCTGAATTCTATAGACATTCGTACAACGTGCGGTGACTGCTCTTCAAGTGATGAGAGACCAACATCTTCTCGTTAGTATGGAAATGTGAATTATTAGGGGAAATGAGTGGGTGAAGTTTAATTATATAAAGAACAATGGCTCAGCTTAGGAAAGGACCAGCTGAGTGGAGCCGTTGAAAGATGAAACGCTGCTGGAAAACTTGCGTGGCGAACCGACTGTGTTGTTTGAATTGTGAAATTAACGTTACAATCTTTTTATATATCTTTGAGCAAAAGTTCACATTGTGGGTCATGCTGTTTCCATGGATTCAATTTGGGCTTGTCTACATTACATGGGCCCTCAGCCCAACCCAAATTACTTCCTACATTTTTCCTTTTTTTTCCCCTATCATTTTTTATTTTCTTTTTCGATAAACTATAATAAAGTATTGAGATTTATGTTATGTTCTTTGTCACTATCCTTGTTTTAATCCTGATCTAGCAATGATCTTGTTATGGAATAAAAGATTTGTATAGTGACATTATATTGAATTAAGGGGATAATAAAGATTTTCATCCACGTAAATTAACATTCATGTAATAGTAATATGGATAATAAAGATCTTCTTCTATCTACGTGTACAAATGGTTGCTACTTTCTAGTCTATTTTTTATCAAAAAATTAATTGATAAAGTATCAAAAACCAATCGAGACAATATATTAGTAACATAGAGATAGTATAAACTACCAACTTTATATGCACAAAGATAAGCAATATAAAGAGTAAATAGTTGTATAATGGCATTTAACGTTAGTTTTTATTTCTAGTTTTATTTTGCTAGTGTATTTATATGAATTTAGGATGATATGTATGTGTTAAATGAGTTATCATTTCAGTTATTTTTTTATTATATATTTAAAATAAGAAAAGAGTAAAAATAACTCTCCACTTTCTTCCAATATTTTTTTTTTATTTTACTCTCAAACAAATTATGAATGTTTTGTGTGTGTGGATTTAAAGAGATTGTAAAGGTCATAAACCTTATCAATATTATTCTTATGGTATTATTTGGAAAGCATGAGTTTTTCTTCTCTTCTATATATAGTTGCTAGCTTATATTTCAATACTGATTGATCAATTAATTACTGACTAGATTTTACTAGATTGTATATGGCCTGCCACAAAAATTATCATATGACATGATATTATCCATTTTCCAAATTTATGAGACATTAATCCTTAAGGACTTTAGATACTATAAACAATTTAGAGCTTTGGTAAAAGACATAAGCGCAGCTTAATTATTAATGAATTTTAATTATAATTTTAGTCCATGGAATGTCAAATTCTCAATTGTTATTATTAAGTCCTTCGTTTTTTTGTACAAACCATAATAATCGAGGTATTTATTTATTTATATGTATATGGATAAGTACGTATGTGGATGCTGGCAGAAAAAAAAAGTGTTGTCATATTGTACATAGATGATGTTAAGGAAAAATTCATCTGTTAAGAAAAAATGATAAATTCTAAAATATTCTTGGCTTAGTAAGGAAACACAAAATTTGTGTTTCCATCTTTAGGAATTTAATTTAGGTTCTACATTATTCTTTTTCCAACTTTTAATTTCTATCCTCATATACTCCATCAACATATCTAAATTAGGTTCCACATTTTCTTTTCCCAATCTTGAAATTCTTATAATTTTATTGTCTAGCTGTTATTTTACCTAATTATTTAATTTAATTGCAGGATTTACATAAAATTTTAATGACAATACTTTTACTTATTTGATTGACCATAATTATTAATAATTTATTTTCTATTTATACTCCTAATTCCTTTTTCTATTAGTTTCACAATTCATATTAAAAAAATTATTTAAGCTAATTTTGGGGCTTTGCATAAAATTTTATATAAAAATGATAATATTTTTTTTTCAATTGATTGACCGTAATTATCATAACAAATTAAGATTATGATTCCTTTTAGTCCACTTTTAAAGAGACTATTTTGCAAGATTTGATTAGTCATTTTAACTTGCTTTTCTCTCAATGATATCACTAATTGATTGTATAAATTAATTACTAATTTATTAGTTGATATCATTATTTATGTATCTAATTTAGATAATCAAAATTTCATATATTTTGATAGATATTAATTTTCTATATAAGTGATATTCGAGTTAGAAAGAGAACTAAATTAATATAAATCAACATCCATCAATTACTATTTTGTGAAATTTGATTAGGAATTTTATCTTGCTTGTATACAAGATACGACATTTATTGCATATTGATTTGCTATATAAGGGATATTTGAGTCAAAAAGAGAACTAAATAACAAAAAAGAAAAATAGGTGAATTCTTATATGCATGAAATGTCCATTGAAGAGCAATCCTATATTTAAAAAATAAAATTGGTGGTATATATAATGCTATGAATGACATGATCTCGATCCTCTATAAGTTAAGAAAAGATAGCATCAATTGCAAGTAACACATGTTATCATATAAGGTATCTATAATTTACTCCTTTTTGGTTAGTCAGAAAATAGGGGAGAATGAAATTAGAGAGGAGAAAAAGGGAAAGAAATCATGAATTTCTAATGACAAGACAAAATAGGGAAAAAAAGAAAGAAAAATAGGTAGAAAAAATTGATGTAATTCATATAAAATTGTTTCTTTCCCTAATCAGAAAAAAAGATAATAGAAAATTTTCTATTATAAACTGACATAAAATAATTTTCTCATTCTACCCTCAACTGAAGACCATTTTTTTTCGCTCATCTCCTCTTTTTAGTCACTCAAATCCTCATAGAATCCAAATTTGGGTGAAAATCTAAATAATTCACAAAACCCTCTTTTTTTTCAACAAATGCACGCTCCGTCACTCTCTGACAAGTAAGGGTGATTGTAGGTCAGTTTAGACCGGTTAAGACCACTTTGTGCAATAGACCAAAACAACTCAACTGTCCTAAAATGTCAACCAAAGTTTATTGATTTATAGTGTGTAATCAAAACAAACCGATCACTTCGGTTTTGGTCGATTTAAGCCGATCATCAACGTGTAAGTACTTGCAATAGAATCTATTTTTTCTATAAGAAGACCAAATTTTGTACAATTTTTTTTTTTTAAGTGGCTAAGCCAAACTTTCATTATCCATAAAATAAGACTAAACATATGGATTCAAATACGATCCAACCTATTGATATTTACAAAGCTAATTGATCACATTTTGACATATTATAGATAGCAAAAAAATTCTTTCAAATCCGGTTTATGTCGGTTAAGTCTTCATAAACCGCTTCTAATCAAGACTCAGAAAATTTATCCAAAATCCAATCTATGTCAAATCAAATTGCCCTTAATCAACTAATTTCGGGTTAAATCTATCAACTAGGGTCGGTCAGTCAATTTGTGATCACCCCCTACTCATAAGGTTTAGCTAGACCTACACTCATCTTTTTCAGTTTCTTTAATTCATCTTTTTCTCAAATCTCATCTGTGATGCATTTTCATTGATTCATCTTTCTCCCAAGCCTTATTTCTATTTGTCATAATATATTATACATTATTTAACAAATGAGATATGATAACTATTTTTTAATTTTTATAACAAATATCACTTGTTTTATTAATTTTAAAACTGACGATCACTTATTCTTAAACTGCTATAACTTATTTTATTAATTTCAGTATTTCTACCAATTTTGTGTAAATTATTTTATTGTTTTAATTATAATTAATAATTATTCTTATTAATATCTATAACATTTATTTTAACAATGTTATGCATTTACCCAGTTTACTTATCTTTTATAATTTTTTAGATAAAAAATTGTTGACCATTATTTGTAGATATAAGTAATGGGTTGATATTGGACATTGTATAATCTATTGATTCGGTTTTGTAATTTAAAATTGGTGAAAATTTTGATTTTATTGATTTTAGCACTGGATTGAGGGTATTATTGTCATTTCAACTCATTAACTTTTTTTTTTCGCTTATCTATTCAACCTAACAAGGAAAACGGGTTCATCTCTTATTTTCTTTCTTCTCAAATTTCTTTTCAACTAAAGATAAAGAAAGAAAACATCTCTCTTCATTTCTTTCTTTCTTTCTACATTTTTTTCCTATTTTCTTTTTGTCCTTATTTGTCCTACTTCAAAACGAATGATACTACTTTCTATTACTTTCAAAGTAATGATATTGCTATAATGTATGGAAGTCTTTACCATGTTCATTAGGTTCCTTTTTTTTTTTTTTTAAACCATGTATTTAGCTTCACACTTTTGGAATTAATCTATTGAAGCTTACATCCAACAAAATAGGGCTCAAGGCTTTAAACCATTAATAAGTTTAGAACCATACTAGCCAGCCTCCTTTGTATATGTTTCTTAATGTACAACCCTGAGAAAAGGAAATTCAATTTAAAGAAAAAGAAAATAATTGCCCAAAAAAAGTCTTAAACACACAAAATTTTAATATATATATATATATTAAAAAGTTAATAAATTATAACGTAGTATTTAATTCAAATATACAATTATTGTTTACTATAAATATATTTATATGTATATATAAATGCAATCTAGAACTTACAAAAAACAAAAACATACCCTCGATACAGACAATAGTATATGCAATAATACAATGAACGACTGAATGCTTTGCTCTTCACATAAAATGCAGCCGTTAAAATGCATTGTATAGGATTACTTGTATTTTCTCTATGATAGCTTGCACTTCCATATGGTAAGATTGCAAAGCCACACCACAATATTGTTATATTGTCTGGATTTTCTCCTTTCAGAAGTTCTATTGTTTTGAAAAGCTCAATCAAAACAAATATCACATAGGACCCTGAGGAGTCCATGTGACTGCTTGGACAAAATAGTAGGATTATCGATTGCACCTGACTACAAAAATGGCGAAGTTAAGTTAAAAATAGTGATAGTTTATTTGTGTTTGGAGGTTTAAGGATTGAATTGGATTTTGTAGAGTTCACATCACTAATGCAACTCTAGTAAGTGTGTGGTTTAGATGAAATCAAGACTGGTTTGTGTTCTATTAATTAAGAAGAACCTCATAATTTGAATTAGATCTTTTATGCCATGCCTAACATGAAGTTAGTAATAGAATTAACATATATATATATATATATATAAGTTATAGTTTTCCTAGAGTTCAACAATACAGAAAATTACACTAAACCATAAAGGGATTTTGGATATTATAATTCTCATTACAGCATTTAATATCTATAATGAAGGGTTAAAGACCCTTACCTGGATCCGTGATTTGATGTTGATGATTTCTTTTTATCCCTCTTGATCAATGTTCTTGTATATTAATGTGAGTTTTTCCCCTCTCTTCCTTTCCTCTT
>JANHAO010012813.1:0-16176 GCA_026873985.1 Saraca asoca | reverse complement strand
ATTATTTTTTCATATAAAAATAAGTACTCATAATATTAAATAACATGACATAACAAATAATAAGCTGGAAATCGAGCTTGACACGGGTGTTGAAATAGTGTCCGAACTTTTTAAAATTATAGACATGATCTCGGAATCGAGCTTGACACGCGTGTCGAAATAGGGAATGAGTGTCCAAACTTTTTGAAATTACGGACACGGCCCCAATACGTTTCGTGTCGGTATCGATGAGTGTTGATGTCGGAAACATTTCCGACACGCGAACACGATTATTATATGAAGTGTCGGTACTTCATAGCTTAAGGGAGACCTCTTAAGAATGGTCCATTCCTTCCTCCAAAGAAGCTTCTTGCTAAAAGAACTAAACCAGACCTTAATTGCATTGATTTCGAAGGTCGCCAGCCAATCAACTCCAAAAGACTATCGGCCAATCAGCCTTTCAAATGTCAAATTATAAGATACTTGCTAAAATCTTGGTCAATAGGCTACAACCTATGTTGGATATTATCATCTTAACTTTTCAATGTGCATTCATTAAAGGTGGACATTCATAAGTTCTATGACAGCATATTAAGGAATTTTCTGGAAAAGGTCTTAAGAATAATGAAATTTCCAAATCAATGGGTTAACATTTTAATGCAATGTGTCACTACTGTTACCTATAGAGTCTTGGTTAATGAAGGAACAACTGACATCATCACCCCCAAAGGGCCTAAGAGAGGGGACCCTTTGTCTCCTATATTGTTCTTTATTATGCACAAATATCCTCTCGTGCATGATGCAAGACTCGAAAAAACAAAAAGAAGACTCAGAGGATTAAAATTTCCAGAAAAGTCCCTCCAATTAAACACTTAATGTATATTGACAACTTAATCTTCTTCCTCAAAGCTACAAGCGATAGTTGTCAAGTGATTCAAGAGAGTCTTCACAAGTTTGGAGACATATCAGGTCAAATAATAAGATCAAGATAGAGATTTATTTCAGTCCTAATACCCCGAGGCAATTTAAAAGATTTCTAGGAGGGAGATTTGTGGTCAGGGTGGTCTCCCATCTTGGCAGCCATCTTGGGTCTCCTCTTGACTGTTCTAGACAGAGGACTAAGGTTATACATCACAACACAGTGGATAAAGTCAAGAATAAGCCACAGGGTTGGGAAGCTTTCCTACTCTCACAGACTGCTCAATTGGCCTAAGCAAATCAGTCCTCAGTAGCCTTTCATTTTACCAAATGGCTTCTTTAAATATACTCATCAAATGATCATCGCCTAGGAGAATCATAGAAATGAAGCAAATTCTTTAAATATACTCATACAAAGTCGTCTCATTTCCAACCAAAATGTCAAATACATTTAAGATTGTGAAACTAAGCAGCGCATATATGAAGCACTTTCAATGCATGCATTTAAACAAAACAAAAATACAGTTTATAATAAGTGAATGCATTATAACAGATACATTAACACTGGGTTTTACTTCTGATTTTTACTTTTCTTTGGTTAGGATAAATGTAGTGTAATAACTAATTAGGGTTGCATTTGAACAAAACCAAGATGCTTAGACTTAAAATATATCAAGCACTCAAATGCTCATCCACCACAGTACAGATGAAACATTGCAAATTTAAACAAAATTAAAAAAAAAAATAAATAAAAGCTTTAAGCTAGATTAACTTATCAGCTCCATCAATCCAAACTTTGACTGATTTGTTTGCCCGACAACCTATTTAATAGTTATAATAATGTCAAAGGTAACTGTATACTCATACTTTTGTTATGTCCCAAGATTCATGGGTGTGATTGGTATGACTCATTTAAACTCATGAATTTATGAGTATTTTTATTTTAAAAATCCTTTTTAATTTAAAAATATAAAAATAATGTAAAAAATATAATTTTGGACCCATTTATCTAAAACTTATGATATGTCATGTTTTAGTGAAAATCATTTTAAAATAAATAATTTCTAATTCCTTTGAATAAATAAATCTTTTTTGTGGAAATCATAATCTATATATTAAGATCTTTGTCTAACTAGAAAGATACTAATTACTAAAAATAAATCAAAAAAAATCACATATCTAATATCAATTACATACAAGCTATGAAACATCTCCTAATTGAGATAATTTTCATAAATTTATTAACCTAAAAAAATATTAATAAATGAAATGAATACAATCGAGTACTCAATAAGTAAAAATAACTAACTCATATTTAAGTTAAAGAATCATTTTAATCATACATATGAACATAGTTCATGTAATAAATACATAATATTAATATCCATAGTTTACATATATCTCAAAATTCTTTTTATCTTATTGTTCTTGTTTACATTTATTATCCGTGATCATACAATTACTGCTATCACATCATAATTATATACTTATCTTGCAAAGATTCTTCTGTCATTCTAGTCCTACAAGATAAACATGCAAATTATACTAGCAATTGGTGGACCTACGAAAGAACAATATCTGTTGAATAAATCATATGTCTCTTAGGATATTAATAAAGTTATTTAAGTTTTGTGTTGTAGTACACCCACCATGATCACAGGCTTACATAGCTATGTATTAAAAAAAGTTCTATGAATTTTACATCTTCTAATGCATATAAGTCTTTCAAGTCTCACCTTCAACATATCAATTCTTGTACACAAGCATCTTTGACTTTCAGATGCTTTTCATGAATTTTCTAATGAAATCCTTTCTACTACCCTTGTTTTCTAGTTAGTTGTTTCTTCTTAAAATTCTTTATTCTATCATGTCCCTTCTAATGCATGATAAATGTTTATAAAATGTAAAAATGTAATTACAAAACATTTTCTCAAGAAACACTTTTATTCCCTAAAAATTCAATGTATGATGTAAACATGAAGAAATACAAATTTAGTATAGCAAAGTAAAAATAAATATAATATAAAATAATTAATTGTAAAAGAATTCATAAAACATTTGATAATGTATTTTATAAATAATACTTTTCTAAGAATCTTTGTGAAATCTTAATGATTATAAGCTTGAAATTATAAAAATGAACTTTAAATAAATTCCTTGAAAATCTATATGTTTTGAAAATAAGAAAAGACCTGAAAGTATATACTCATGTAATTATATAAAGTTGTGTTCTTAAGAATTTCCTAACTTGATATCCATTTTACTTCCTATTAATTCCCTTTTATCAACTTACAATCGATCATTTAGGAAATCATATAAATGAATATGTAGGAATATAATTTTTTAAAATCTAATTTAAATCTAAAACCTTATTGGTTATCTTTCTAATATTTCTATCTAATCATTATTTACTAAATTTATTTAGGCCTAATATTATCTACATGTTCTTTCAAAATTTATAAAATTCCTTAGGTCTAATTTCCCACTACTCATAACATCAAAAATAATTTGATATAATTTCAAAAATGATATCCCTTATACAAAAAAGGACGTAGAGGATAGAATTCTCACGAACTTGATTAAAGAGGATCTTTTAAGACCTATTCCACAGAACCCATCTCTAATATTTTGATCTTAATCTTTGTCTTTTGAGGAAGTACCATTCAACAATCAAAGAAATTAAAAAAAAAAGGTCAAAACTAAAACTAAAAATACTTAAGATAATAAATTAGTTTTTATAGGCCAAAAACCTTACCTTAAGTTCACCATTTACTCTTTTAAAGAATGCAAATCAAAATCCTAATTTACGGAGCAACATTCCTCAAGGAGTTACTCATTTATAAATAAAGGTTTAAGATTTTGTTGAAGGAAATTTCTTTATATAGACTCGGGGTGACGTTAGGTCAACCTACCACATATGACTGATTGACCTCATTAGAACGTATTGATCATTTGATTGGTTCTGAAAGACCAATCACTCAATTGATCTATCCTAAAAAATCGTATTGTGATTAATTAGCCACCCATTCAAATATGTGTGAATCTAGTTAGACTAAATCTATAGAGTGTACAACTTTTGAAATACTCATAAATTGTCATATATAATACAAATGGAACTGGTGTTTCATTTATAGATTTCATTATAGGCTGCAAGATGGCTGACCCAACTAAGAAATCCAACAAAAACAAGTTATTTGTGAATATTTTTACAAGAAGTCTGCAAAATATGTCCATATACATACATGTGCAAACCCAAACATGTTTGTACACATGTCAAAGAACATACATCATCCTTAATTGACCGCGATAACTCATCCTGCTTGGCCATTTTGTCATCCAAGTTTTGAACCCTTTGCATCAAATGCCTCAAACAATCCTGCTGACCCAATGATAGTGGCATTCAAAAATCTTGAAAACAGCAAACTTTAATTTTCAAGAAATTAATATTGTAAAAAAGAACTATTTGGAATATAATTGCCATGCTCATGATAAAAATTTTTGAATGGCACTAAAAAAAATATCCCAATTAATGAGATATCAAATCGACACCTGGTATCAGTCACCATGACAAAATGATAAAGATATATTCAAAAGGACTACCATATAAAAGCTCTTATTTGGAACTAATTTTGCAAAGATCTAAGCAATAGTAAAATTTGTCACAATACTTGAAAAAAAATGATAATCATTAAACAATACACCTCATAGAGCTTATCTAAATTAATCTTCATCATGTGTGACCCAGAGCTTATCTAGACTAATCTTAATCATGTGTAAGCCACTCTTGCCTCACTTAGACAAATTGTCAGACACTTGCTGTGCAGGTTCAACAGACAATATGAACTATTGTATAACAAAACATTACGTTTAATCACAAATTGTGGCTATCTTGCATTTAAATTTTAGAAAAGAAATAGAATTACGGTATGACTTCATGGTATGAACGTGATGCCAAATCCAATAAACCCATAATCAAGTCGGTTCCAAAAGAAAGCAGAAAATTCTAAACCTAAAATAAAAAATCTCAAAATAAAAGTCTGTAACTTCATTTAACGAAAACAAAGAAAAAAAAAAGGCCTACAACTTCAAAAATTAGCAAATTCAAACCTTGAATTGAGTTTAAACTGAAGTGAATCGAAGACGAGAGAAAAGCTCATGAATTGAGTTCAAGAGAAGAAACGTACAGTGAACAAAGCAACTTAACTTCTTAATGCTAATGCAAAAATCCTCCTAGATCTCTTATGAGCATTTAAATAAGATCTTGGCTAGTTGAAGGGTCCCTAAAACCTATCTTCTTGACCAAAATGTAAACCAAAAAAGGGAACATGGATAGTAATTAGAAAGAGAGATCCTAAATGTTACAATATATATCAATAAATGATCATTTTAATAAATTCTATCATATATAAGATATAGATTAAGGAGTCGTTTGATTCACGTAAGAAATAAGCTCTTACGAGAAGTTAAATTTCTTAAGAAATAAGTTTCTGTATAAATTTTTTGGAGAAATACTGAAAGTTGTTTGATTAATATTAAGAAAACAGAACTTCCCGGTAAGTAAGTTTCCATGTGATGTTTGATTCAATTATATATTTATCATGAAATATTATCAAAATAACTAAAATGTCTTATATAAAAGTTATGTTTTTTTATTAAAATATTGTGTAAATTTTTAAAAAGTTACTCTTTCTTAATATTTAAATTTTACCAAGATATTTTTATATTTTGCTTTATTAAAAATAAGGGAAATAAAACTTACCTAGAAAGTTGGATAAATAACTTCTCAAATTTTATAGAAAATAGAACTTCCTTGAAAGTATAACTTCCCTTATTTTTTGAATTAGTGATTAATTAAATAATCAAAGTATTTTATACTTATTCAGAAATAGTACTTCCGGTGAAACTTTCTACAAATCAAACTACTTCTAATAGCACCAATAAGATGATCATGACAACATAATATTTACATAGGATACAATTTACAAAAAAAAAAAAAAAAAATCGACCCATACAGAAACTATAACCAGTCATTCCAAAAGGTTCACAGATATATCCAAATCCTAAAAAGAAAATCAATTTTTGATATATTAAATTACAACTGCTAGAGAGATGTGGGCCTCCTTCCTTTACCAAAAGAAGTATCCTCCACAAGTGTACTTAGTAATACATCATTCAAAACAGCTATGTCTATTTAAAGCCATATAATCTCTGAGGAAGCCAGGACAGAGAATATCATATCCAACCACCACAAAGACCATCACAATATTTATACTTTCCACCTGTGCATTGTTATTCAAAATGTGAACATAATTTCCTATTCAATAAGCATTTTGACTTCAACTCCTAGAGGCTTTCTTAACTCCATCTAGCTAGTGTTTATATAGATTAATTCAATTTTTTGCCTAAACATTTCCTTTATTCAGATAGACGTTGGGTACTTGTGTCAGTAAACATCATGGCCTTCAACTTGATATACCTACACCTTGTTTACATTACTAATTCAATGATAACTGATCTAAGCAATATTAATCAAAGCTTGCGATAGTATATGAAACTAGTTAGCAGCAAGTAGAGTTGTTAAATTGGTTTGAGGTGTAAGGGTCAAATGACTAATTTGCATTCTGAAATGGATTAAATTAGGCATTTAAAAGTTCATTTAAAACTGGACTTGAACAGATTAGGCCCAACAGATTATAATCTAAATGGATTGGACCCATGCGGACATGGACAAGTCTGCAGACCAATCCCTTACTAATTATTATTATTTTTTAAAAATAGACCTTTTTTAAATAGTTATTATTTAAAAATTAAACAAAGATTGAAAATACAATTAGGGAGGGGAATAGCATAGCTAACAAAACAGTACAACTATAAATTTTGTGGCCCTTCCTTCGTTCAAAAGGGAGAGGGCTCTAATTTCCCTAGTGTTGGTTTGAAACTATTTCTTTGCATAGTATTATGTCTTTTTTTTTTTTTTTTAATTTAATGGTCAGAATGAAGTTATTAAGGCCCCGTTTGACATGCTATTTTTTTTATTTTTAAAAATAATTTTTTTATTTTTCTATTTTCTGAAAACAAAAAAATCTGTTTGATAGTCTGTTTTCAAAAACTATTTTTCAAAAATTATTTTTTAAAAGTGTAACTAAAAAATAATTTTTAAAAAATAGTAAAATGTTGTTTCCCTTATTTTTGTATATAACTGTTTTCAGATTTTTTTAAAAAATAAGAAAAAAATCTATTTTCATTAATGATAATATTATAAATAATATTAAATATTTTTTTCATCTTAAAAAAATAAAAAAAATACTTATTTTTATAATTTACATCTAAATAAATTTTTTATTTTTTGATTCTTAAAAAATAATTTTTAAAAAATAATTTTTAAAAATAATAAAATAAAAACACCTAAAAAATATTTCTGAACGGGTCGTAATTCATGCCTGTGAGACGACCTTGCAAAGACTTGACCTATGAAAAAGGTTGTCAGACAATTGGAGTCAGTCAAACTAGCTCTACTCAAATAGATTTTTTTGCTTTATTTTCAAATATTAAAAAATTTGATAAATAATTATTATTTAAATAATTACATAAATTTTCACATATTTTTTAATAATAATAAAAATATTAAAAAATTCTATTTATTTAAAATTAAATTCTATTGAACTTATTAATAATTTTTCATATACATTTAATTTTAAATAAATTAAATTCTTAAAAATTTTATAATTTCTAAGTGCAACGTTATTAATAAAGTAAAAATTATTCTATTTGACACATTAATAAACATAAAAGGCAGCGTATGAATTAAAAAACTATTATTAAATATAATTAACACAATTCTTATTTATTAATTTCTCCAATTACTTTAATTTTATTCAAATAAATGAGAACTTTCTTGCTTTTATCAATGTGTCAAATAAAATAATAGCTTTTTCCAGAATATTCATTAGTTTATCAATAATGTTGTATTTAGAAATTAATTTTTTTTTTGAGAATTTAGTTTATTAAAATTAAATTCATATGAAAAATTATTAATAAATTGAATAAAATTTAAATTTTAAACAAATTGAATTTTTTTAATCTGATTAGAATTTTTTAATATTTTTGTTATTATTATTGAAAACCATACAAAAATTTATATAATTAATTATTTAAATAGTAATTATTTATCAAATCTCTTTCAATATTTGAAAATAAAGTAAAGAAATCTAAAAAGGAAAATAGAAGAAGAGAAGAATGGGACGTAACATATAGTTCCAATATTTGACTAACTCTATCTCACAAGGGTTGGAGTTACCCCAAACAACTCCATCCTAATAATTAAAGTTAAAAAAGGATAATACTATGTAAGGAAATAAATTCAAACCAGTATTATATTTAAAAATTATTTTTCCCACAACACTGGGTGTGTTAAAAGAGCCAATAGAGGGTCATTCTCCCTCTCCCATGCGTTATGCGTCAAAGCGAATTGATTGTTTTTTATTTGATTTGATGTGACATTTAATTAAATTAGGATAGTTAATATTCCATAAAAATATAAATTTTATTATTATTTCTTTATATTAATGACAAGAAAATTTTACTTGAAATCTCCAACATACTACCCAATCCCCTCACTTAATAGCTTAGTTTTATCATAAAGTTGTAAAATATTAGATTCATATCACAACTTGATCACAGAAAGTTATGACATAAATATTTGCAACCATAATTTATTTGCAATAACTTATTTAATGTTGTGAATGTTCAATAAAATCCTACATTTTTTTTTAAGTTGTAATTCAGTATTGCAAAAAAGAAACTTCTATGGAGATTACATTCATTAAAAAATTTTAAAAGAATTCAAAATTCTTATATTTAGTATATTTATTTTGGATTGTACACACTACATATTTTTTAGAATAATTTTAGTCTAATATTAGAAAGGTGGGTATTTTACATCTCTATAATATAAAAATATTAATTACACATTTTGTTAATTTAAAATTAAATTCATGTGATCCATAATATGCAAATAAGGATTTCTCCTACATATAAATTGGAAATGACGACGTTGAAAGTTACATTGGAATGGATAATGGTGGTGGTTGTAGAATTTTATGACAATGGGGACATTTTTACAATTTGGGTGAAATGAGAATAAGAAAAAAAAAAAGAAAAATATTTTAGTAATTTTTTGGAAAGTTATATTCATTTAAGACATTGAGGTCCTCTTTAGTTATAGAAAGTTGGCTAATTTTTTAACCTTATTTTTTAAAATTGCAAAACACAAAAAATATGTTCAAATGATTAAAAATAGAATACGCGATTCTCCATTTTTTAATTTATAACTAAGTTGTAAAAAAATGGTTTAAAAGAGTGTTTTGTGTTTTCTTTTACAGAAAAAAACTTCAATTTTTTTGCGGGATTAAACACCTTTTATAACTTACTTTTTTTAAAAAAAAAATTAGATTATGGATTCAATATCTATTAGAAACACTTTTTTATCAAATGATAACATTTACTTTTTAATCTAAAAAATTATTTTCATTAACAGGCATTTTAAACACATTTTCTCCCATTTTACTTGAAAACAAAAAAGAATTTTCTTTCATAAAATAGGAAGCATTCTTTACAACTAAACACCATCTAAGTATTTCGACTGTTAAATTGTTATTTCTATGTTGAGATTTATTTCTGCGTGACAATTTGTCTGCCATAGATGATGGATGGTTTTTCTTATAAATTCAAGTTTTGCAAAACAAAATGATTCTCCCAGCTCCCTCAATATTATCTCTATTAAAAGAGAAAAAACACACATTAATGCCTTTTTCACATTGTTCTCTTCTAGGGTGGCAAAGACGTGGAGTAGTACTGACTTCAACTCAATTCAATAATTATTCATCTCGATTCGTTTCATAATTTATTCATAGCAAAATTGACCAAAAAAAATAGTTCGTTAGTTAAAAGAATTGATAAAAAAAATTTCGTTTAGCTAAATTATAATTTGTTTTATTTTTATTATATATTATATTATTATACAATTTTAAGCTTATAGTTTTTTTTATCATGTTTATAAATCATATTAAATACTATCTTTTTTATAAAATATATATATAATTGTTTAGTTAGATTTTGTTAACAAATTCGAGCCAAATCCTATCTCAGTTTGAATTAAGAATTAATCTTGTTAAAGCACAACAAACTTATTAAATTTTGTCAACTCAAACAGAATTAAGTTTTATAATTTTTGTTTGAATCACGTTTGAGTAAAAATATTAACATTAAGATTCGACTCGATTTCTTCGCTATTCAATTCTTCTCAAAAATTATATACGCTCACATACTAGTTTGGTAAAGAAAAAGAAAACTTTTGTATGGCACTATGCAAATTAAACAATAGAGGGAGAACGAGATTATTTATTGTATAAATTTTTTTATAAAAATTATGTGAGGATACTCACAACACTTTTACCTATGGTTATCATGTTTTTCTCTATGTGAAGATAAGTTTATAAAAGATATATATATATATATATATATATATACTATCTCTTATATTGGGATTCACTCTTTTTTTAAAAAAAAAAATACTCATCATTTCAATATAAAAGAAAATTCTATATTTAAATTTCTAATAAATTGACATCCTCAATTTCAAGATAAAATCGATAAGATACATTCTTTGAGTGGCAATTTTAAGAAATTGAGAAGTGATAAATTCCTTTTAATCTTGGTGTACTAAAGACTTGCAGGACAAAAATAAGTCAAGAGATGGCAGACACAAAGATCTGCCATAAACCCTCCAATATTTAAGTAAATAGATGTTCAAGGGAAAGAAATAAAGAAGAAGATGATAACGTGAGGACATACTTGATATTTATAACATAGGAGGTGAAACCTTATGACTGCAATTGAGTCTTGGTAGTGGACTAAATAAAAATGAATTATTGGTTAAAAAAAAGGGTATTTTTGTTTTTGTTATCACTTGTTTCCCCCTCGCCCTCTGGAGGAAACTCAATAAGAACAGCTGTATGAGGATATCTTGTTAGCCTTAGTACTTGTATTCCAAGAGAATGCCCAAACATTTGGGCTTGTTGACTAATGAGTGAATGCTATCAATGTTTACTACTAGGCAAATGGATGTGAAGCTTGTTTGCTTAGGGTAAAAGTATAGGTAGGTGAATTGCGCTTGCAACTTTATCTTTTCTTGATATTTGAATAACTCTTTGCCTTCCTTTTTCATGGGGAGGGTGCTTGCCAATGATGGTCACTTGGAGAAATTTGTGGGAGTAGGTGGTCCAATAAGAGGTATATTGCCCGACATGAAGGTCCTTAACATAAGTGATTTATTCTTTCTTTTCTAGTCACCCCATTTATAAGGGAGTGCTTGTTAGAAGCTCGGTATGGACAAAATGATGCTGGAGAACGTTGTCGATTTGATGATTAGTACTTATCTTGCCTTTGTCCCCATCATCAGGGGAAATAAAAAGAATGCTCACTGACTACTTTGTCAAGGCTAGAGGCATGTCAGTGAATAGCACTTACAAACGGTGCTTAAACCTATCTTCAATTGTTGGTGTGCTAAAAAATAATGTCATTGAGCCATTGAGGCAAGACATGTGCTGGCAAATGACACTTAGATAAATAATTTCTATTTCTCTTACCTTCCTCATTGTCATTGTGAAAGTTCAATGAAAGTGCCCACCAAAAAGGTTATCAAGGCAAGCCACAATCTATGGACAACACTTTGCTTATCTTCAATCATTGGTGTATCAAGAGGCAATGACAACAAATCGTTAAGGTAGTTTCTATGTCGACAAATGACATTTAATTGAATATGGTTGTTTCTTTTGCCTTCCTTTCCCTTGTCGAGAAAGATCGACAAAAGTGCTCATCGAGGAAGTTGTTGAGGTCAGTGGTCTGTGGGTGAACAACACTTAGTTGAATGTTGTTGTTTCTCTTACCCTCTTCCCCACTTTTAGGAGAGATCGACAAAGGCATTCTCTGAGAAAGTTGTCAAATAATTGTTAGCTCTTACCCTCCTCCTGATCACTTAGAGAGATTAACAAAAACAGTCGTTGAGAACACTATCAAGGCTATTTGTATGCTGGCAAATGACACTTAAACTTGTCTTCAATTATTGGCATGCTAAGAAGTGACGCCATTGAATCGTTGAAGTAAACTGCATGCCAACCAAACAACATATAGGTAAATGATCACTATTTCTCTTGTGTTCTTCCTCATTTTTGGGAGATATCAATAAGGATCTTTCATAAAAGGTGGCCAAGATAAGTTAGATTTCAGGAAATGGCACTTGCATAATCTTCAAATCTGAGTGAGTTGAATGATCAATATTCCACTTGTCCTCCTTCACATCACTAAGGGAAATTGACGAGGGTGTTCATTTAGTGAGACTTGGTGCAATGTTAAGACAAAGCAATTTGAGTCTCGTTTAGGGCATTTTTAATGATTCCTTAAATGGTCATAGAAAGGGAATAACAAGTGAAACCACAAGCTAAAAGGACAAGGCCTAAAAAGGCATGGCTTTGTTCTACTAGGCTAAAAAACCTAGCACCATGGGCACAAGGCGACCTTGTGAAATTGTTCTACCAAGATGAAGAGTAAGGCATTATAGGCATAAGGTGATCATTATGGAATTGTCAAGGTGATCACCTTGGAATTGGTGCTAAAGAGAGTGGCATTTCTGATATCTAGATGTTGAATGGAGTCTTTTGGTGGGCAATTACTTAGCGATTATAGCTTCCCTTTTCCTCTTTCTCCTCTACTGGGAAAGATCTCATAAAGGTTACCAAAGAATAGCTAAATAGTAATAACAATTGTAACTTTCCTTGTCTTTATTCCTCATCCCCACCATTACGAAAGATTGATGGGGGATGAACATTAGGCTATTGGGACCTCACCATAAAAACACTTCAGTCTTTCAAGCCAAATGTCTTCAAAGTATCACTATCACGACCAGCCCAGGGGGTCCATGACCAGCATAAAAGGTCACCTGTAGGTAACCTCCTACAAGTCTAAATATGAATATTGATCCATAGACACACATATATTTTTGTCGAAAATCTAGCAAAGCTTCCCTTATAATCTAGATAATTAGGTTGAAGGCCTTAATACACAACAAGGGCCACACGCCTATCAAAACCTGTATAATAAATAAATAAATACGTAATGGCCCGGACTAGACAACAACCTATTGGGCATCCAGGACTCAATTACAAACATAATACAATAAATATTTCTATCTAGTAGTCAGATCTCAACACCAATTTATTCAAGGTTTCACAAACAAACAATATAGGCTATATGTTTAGCAAAGTATATGTAGTAGCAAATCAAATACGCAGTGGCTCAAACTAGACATTTATTCTATTGGCCATCCGGGACACAAACTAATACAATATGTAATTATTATTTTCTTACCAATTACTGTTTATATACATTTACTATTTTATTCCCTTTTTATTCTTATTTAAGGAGTTTTAAATATTTAGTGAGTGAGTAGTCCCATCACAGACTAAATAGTCAATTTATAAATTATATGAAATCCATCAGAAAGACATATATTTTTTAAGCTAAATATTTATGTCAAAAAAAATTTCAAAACTGAAATTTTTTGAAAACCATTTTCACAATTCTCTTATCACATTTATTATGTATTTCTTAAAATGGATTTTTCATAAATCTGATATTTATATAAATAAAATATTTCAAAATGTATTTCTATTCTTTAAAAACAAATGCTGATTGGATCCAGATAATTCCAATAGGTAACCAGAACCGATCAGATCACCCTTAAACCATCCACAACACCAATTAGTTATATTATTTAATTACACCCTCCCCCTTATCACTTTAACTGTTACCAGGTAGTCACAAGTGCACATGAGGGTTTCTTGAGATTATCTAGTGGTTTTGGACCCAAAGGAATCCAACAGGGAACCAGAACCGAATCTCCAAGTCCAACCATATTACACCTGACCAGTTCACCCCCTTATTTCTCCTACAGATCAGAACTGATATACACAGGTGCACTAGCGGGTTGCCAAGGAATTGCCAATAGATCCTCAATTAAATAAATCATCTTAAATATATGATATAACAAGAAATTTAGTATTCGGATAAGCGATAGTGTCAAAACATATTTAATTCAATCAAAGTATTTTCAAAACCAAGTAAAGCATCTCCATATTCATTTTCATTCAAAATGTAATGTCAACACATGGATTCCAAGGAAACTCCTATTGGTAACCGTGGCATCATCAATATTTCCTTTTTACTTAGTATTCGTATTGAATATTTCTTTTCAACTGTCATTTCTCATTACCGCCCCTTAGGCTATTATCACTATTCAGGTCATTTTCTGTATTATCTAACCACACGAGCTAATTTTCGTATTACCTAGCCATACAGGCTGTTTACAAATATCACCAGGTTACCAACGGGTTTCCATTAAGCCTAGTTAAATTATCCAAAACCTTTTACATTGAAAAGTATTCTCTTCATATATTAAGAAAAAAATACATATTTTAAATACAAATATTACCTCAGAATAAATCATCATCAGTAATCAAATTATTTTAAAAAATCATAACATAATATTCGACAAAATCATTATTCAATGCAAAACAAGATTTGCAAGGGTGGGACTATCCACTCATAATCATTTCTTTGAACTCACATCCAAATTGCAAAACTCATAGCAACTAAAATTACTCAAAAATCAGAATTTATACAGTGAACAGCAAACCAAAATTTATACAGTAACCAGAATTTATACAGCAAATAGCCACCAGAATTTATACATACAAGCAAAGCAGATTATCAACTCACATTCAAATTATAAAATTTGTTAGGAATTCAAGCATTACAATTTTTATAATTGTCAGTATCACATCAGAATAAAATTATATATAAAATTTTTCAGTCTCATCAACTACACAATTTCAAGCTCCTATGCAAAATTTCTTGACAACTTTTAATCCAAGTACTATAGAATAAAACGGATGATGTAGAATTACTCACTATGTTTTGAAGTTGCTTCTGTCAGCTCGCCGTCGGCCGGAATGCTGTTAATGGCCCAGAACTCTTGGCTAGCAGAACCAGCTGGTTACAAGGAAATAAGATGAATTGAGTTGCTGCAGGTCTTCTCCGACCAAGAATTATGTTAGAGAGAAGGAAGTAGATGGCCATCGGTGAAGAGATGGCCAGACGACAACCGAAGTTGCCATAATCGAACGGCTAGTTTCACCGGTATAGTGAAATATTTCAACCTAAGAGGAAACAAGACCCCGAGACATTGTTGGCTTCCTTCGGCAAAGAATAATATGCTGGAATACAAGAGAAGGACGAAAAAATGCAAACTCACAGTGGCCTCTGGAATGGAACATTCTAGAAGGGGTCAGAAATGGTCTAGAAGAAGAGGACCACGAGAGAAGAACAAGAGCCATGGGGGGCTGCCTCATAGGGTAAGGGCTGTGCCCTTTTTATAATTAAAAACATTATTTATAGTTTGCATTTTAGCCCTCAAGTTTTACACTGCCTTTCACTTTAGCCTAAAACTTTTTTACTATCTCAACAAAGGCCTAGCTCCCACAAATATTTTCAATTTAGCCCCTATCAATCTTTCAATTTAGTCTTCTTTCAATTTTAATTTTATTTTTAATTTTCTATTTATTTTTTTTAGGTGTTACAAATTCTTTCCCCCATCAAAAGAATTTGTCTTCGGATTCTTAAAAATTGGCTATATGAAAGCAGGACAAAACATCACAAAAAATGATGGGGCTATCCTCATATCATGTTTCCACTGCACACTCTGATATATGAAAACAAGAGAATCCTATTAGGCTGATACGTGGCTCTGAGGGAAACTAAGGAATGAGATTTTATCCCTTTCTTGGTAAAACATGAAGTCAAATTCTAACAAATTTATCCAGAGCCATGTGTAATAATCTATATTTTCCTATATTTATTTAGAAGTTCTTTCTAAAATTTATTGATCTTTTCAATTTTCATGTGTAAGAACATCTTGGGACTAATCTGACAAACAGACTTTAAGATTTGCTTGGCCAAGATTAAGGAGGTGAGGTCAAAATTTTTCAAAATTTTTTTCTCCTCTTGGCTGAGCAAACCTCCCAAGAATCCATTGATGTGAGGTCTCAAAAATTCCTAGATCAAATCTAGAGTAGAAGAAAAGCTCACTAACCTTTAGTCCAGCTTTTGCACAGTGGAAGACTGTGGATCTTCACACCAGGAAAATCCTCTTCATGGCCTCAAAAG